>PITA01005338.1:0-100642 GCA_004023965.1 Spilogale gracilis
TACGACTTCACAAATATACTCAAAACTCTTGAACTGTATACTTAAAGGAGTCGATTTTATGGCGTCTGAACTATATCTCAATAAAAAAGGCACTCCCTTCCCATCCCAATTCCAAACGTTGTCCTGGTGCTTATTTTAATGGTACATGTATGTATGTTACACCTTGGAGTCTATAATCTCAGAAGCCTACCTTCCATAATGAATTTTGGCCCTTGGAACTTGAAAACTAATAGAATAAAGTGAAGTATATTAGCTAGCCTGAGCCAGGAGCATATCAAAGTCCGAAAAATGATCACTAATGTGGGATAGCCACGTCAGCACAGAAAAACCAATCAACATCCCTGCCGGGCTGGAGAAACTTTCCCCATTGAGTCCGGGCAAAGGCCACAAGAATAATCAGAAAGCAAAATCCAACTCGATGAAGCACACGTAATTTCTTGCCACTACAGCTGACTTCCAGCACCGTTTTAATATCCCCAAGACCCCACGTAGCCTGGGATACATAGTCATTGACTCCTTCCAAGGACATCTGTTTTATAGTAGCTTTGGGTGTGATCAATATGCCTATATTCACCGGGCCGTTGAAAGGACGGTGAATGTACAGTGGGGTGTCCGATGGAGTTCTCCAGAACATACCATCAGTTGAGTGAAGCAGGAAGAGTAATGGCTAATTAGAGCCAAACGCTTTTATTGAGCTATGTTTGAGAAGTAAAGGAAATGTGGTGCTTAACATTTCGTTGTGCTTACCAGCACACAGAAACGTTTCTGCGCACACACACTCATCGATACGGATCACTTGGTAAGACATAGGCAAATGAGTCAGATGGACACATAAGCAGAAACTGACATCGAGGAAAAAGCCAGTGTCTAGATCGGGGATGGGCCAACTTTCTCTACGAAGGACCAGGCGATCAATGCCTTTGATTTTGCGGGCCACGTGGTCTGTGCTACAAGTTCTCAACTCGACTGCCCGAGCACAAAAGTTGCCACAGATGAGCCGGATCTGGCTTGCAGGCCACCGTCTTCTGCTCCTCCGTAAAGACAATGGAAGCATAGACTCTTTAAGAAGCAGTTACTTGCACCCTCCAAAGGACTCTTTCTAAAGAATTAGAGGTGATCTTGTCTTCGAATAAAATTATAAGACATAATTTAAGCTTTTGATGATTCAGTGTCTACTATGAATTTTAATTAATTGCATACTGTGCCATATGACATCATGTCCAAGGGGACAGTAAAGTGTAAAAGGCTATGCCCTTAAGCCATCTGGTTCCAGAAGGCTGTACTCAAGAGGTCTCAAGTCTGCTTCTTATCTCCCGCTGTCAAGCTGTGAGCCGTCACTTTGTTGGGTTTGTCTTTGTAATTATCTCTACCTTTAATTTGCATTTCTGATCTGCTCCAGGCCAAGAACAGTATCTAAACTAGGCCTGGCTATGAAGGACAGGAACTCTCTGATGAGTCTAGAAACATGAGCACGAGCTTTGTTCCCTCTCTGTGACTATGCGGTGGCCCTTTGGACAGTGTTCCAATTTGTCATTTATTTTACTCAAGGTTGCTAGATAAATGACTCATGGGAGAAGTGTTACCCTCATCTCTATGTATGGGCACCCCCTCAACACACACACAAACACACACACACCCATAGTCATTTGTTTATCCACTCAAAAACATTTATGTTCCTGTGTGCCCATCATTGTCCTAAGTACTCAGAATACATTAGTGAAAAGATGAGAAACACACACACACACGTACACACACACACTCTCTTATTTCTCGATAAGCAAGAATGCCTACGCACTCAATTTTCTTTTTACATCTCATTTCCTGCCTTGTTTCTCCACATGATGGGCCCCCTTGGAAGCAAAGTAAGTCACACACCTGCTAAAGACAGGAGGCCTAGCAGACTACCTGGGATTCCAAGCGGTCAGCCTGTTCTTGGAGTGTTTAAAAGGCTTATTTGACTGTTAACGAGGCAATAAATTCCTGTGATCTGGGAGGTGAACCCAAAATCCTAGCCTGGGTTTCTTGTAAAATACTCTACTTCTCAAAGCACCAGTCTCTCTAGTTTAACAGAGTTAGCATTGTGGTCCCTGAGCACGTAAGGGAGAAAAAGGTTGAGAACTCGAGGGGCACCCACAGCGTTCAGGTGGGGAAGGCCAGAAAGCATGCTATCAATCCAGAAGGTAGACAGGAACCAAAATAGGAAGTGACTAAAGCCCAAGGTCTCCTAGCGCTCACAGAGACACCACGGCCTGTACCTACTGACTACAGGGAGGATGGCTGCCTACCAGCAGACCTGAAGAGATTCCACGTTCACTGAGAAGGAAACACAACACCCCTGACCCCGCACTCCCAGGAGCAGATCAAGGTCACCATGACCATCCTCAGGGGGCCAGATGAGGCGTCGAGCTGCCAGAACGAAGCCCATACAAACAGCTGGGACTCGCCGTCCCGCTATGTGCCCTTGAGTACGATACGCTGGCCCGACAGTCCCCTCCCCATTTCCTTCCCCTCCCTTCTTGGGGAACGGTGGACAGTGCTTCTTCCATAGACCATCCTTGCAGCATGGGCACAAGAGCTACCCAGAACGGGGGCAGCAATCACCACGTAGAACCTCTCTGGCTCTTCAGGGAATTCCAGTTCCAACTCACTTCCCAAGCCCCTCCTCGGTCACTGGGAAGCGCCTTCTAGATACTTCTGCCTCATCCAGTGCAAAAATGCCCACTCCTCAGGTTGCCCTCACGTTGGAGGGTGTGTATATGCGTGTGTGTGCGTGCGTGTGTGCGTGCGTGTGTGTGTGTACGTACGCCAGCGTGAACAGTGCCCTGGGCAACAAGTGTCTGTGATGCCAGGCCCAGGGAGGCCAAGGCGAGACCACGGTGGGGAAGGACAGTCTCAATCCAAGGCTGGGCCTGGGGTGACAGGGTACCCCTGGAGCCAACGGAACCCTGCCCTGGGAACAGGCCAATCTGTGGGCAGTAATGCCTTCACGTTTGACCTGGAAGGGCCAGTGGGGTGGCAGAGCCTGGAGATGGACTGGACAGTCACAAGGGCTCACAGGTGAACAGAACTGGCACAGGGCGGGGACAGCCACCGGCTCTTCTCTGTCCCTACTTTCAGGACGATAACCTAGACCACAGGACTATTGAACATGCCAGGGACTCCAGATGACGGGCAGCTCTTCCCCTGTTTGGGGACACGAGCTTTGGAACCAAACGGATTTGGGTTCAAACCCTACCTCTGACATCGGATCCACGTGTGGCCTTGGCCCAGTTACATCTCTGGCTTCCTTTTCCACGAAAACAGGACGGCAGGAATGCCTCCCTCACGGACCTACTCTGGGTTTGACCGGAGGCTGATGATGGGAAGCGCTCGGCTGAGACAGAGACGCAGCCAACACTCAGCAACATCCCTTGTCAGAGGAGAAGAGCCTAACGAGTCCCGCACAACAAACCGTATTGCAAACTCATTCTGCCTTCATAGGGGTGCGTTCTGCTTCTTTGCCTGGCTAAGCATCCACAGTCCTCCCACAGAAGAGGACCCTCCTTCTCTGCTGACCCTCCAGGGAGCACTGGTCCCAGCCTGGTCAGGGATAATTAATCTGGGAAGCCCAGGGGTCAATGTTCTGAAGACTCCCACAGGGCACCTTCCGGTGTACCCCGGTGGCTTCTCACCTATGTGTTGGAGGAGGAGGGGCTGAGCTGGTAGGATGTCCGCTCTTTGCAGAAGACATCTGTTCCGAGAGCAGTAAAAGACACAGGTGGCACTGTTTTGAAGGCAAAGAAATGAAGGGCCATTTCCCTGCCATTAATCAACTGGGCTGCGAGTTCTGAACGGTCTTAGTGAAGACCAGGAAAGAACGTTTTAATAACATTCCTGGGCGCTAGCAGTGAGGACACAAATTAAGTTAAGAGGCAGCCTTGGGATTGCTTACAAAATGTCCATGTGGATTTTAAGGCTGCCTTGCAGAAAGCAAAGCGCATTTAAAGGAAGCTGCTGTCGCTTTCTCTTGCAAAAGAAAAACAAGAGAGGCCAACCCCCCTCCCATACACACACAGTTTCCTGTACCTTAGGGGATGGGTAAGAGGAGACCTCCTCACTGGCCTCCTCTGCTCCCTCCTGAGTCCCGAATGCACGCCCCACCCCACCTCCACATGTGCGCATAGCGGAGATATTTCAGTTAAATATCTGGAGAGGTTAAAAGCGAAGGATCTAAGGACATAAAATAGGGCTCCAATCTGGTAACTGTAGGAAAACAGACAAAGTAACATGCTTAAGCGCCCAGTTCAGAGGCATCACGCTTATTCACACTGTGCGACCATCACCACCACCTGCCCCCAGAACGTCTTCATCCTCCCAAACTGAAGCTCCGTCCCCGGTAAACTCTGACTCCCCATCCAAAGCCTCCCCAGCCCCTGGGCCCCGCCATTCTGTCTCCTAAGCCCCTCACGTAAGTGGACTCACACAATACTTAAATGTCTTTTTCTGGCTTCTTTTCCGTGTCATACCTCCCAGATTCACCCATGTTGTCGCAGGTGTCAGAATTCACCCCCTTTGAACAGCTGAATAATATTCTCCCGTACAGATGGACCTCATTCTGTTCGTCTGTCCCTCCTGCCGACGGACACGTGGGCTGTTTCTGCTCTTCGGCTGCCATGAATAATAATGCCCTAAATGGGGTGCGGACACCTCTGTTGGCCATCCCAGTCATACCCTGGGTCCTCCCCAGTGTCTCCGTCCTGCTTTTGCCTTTCCAGCTTTCCAGGTTCATATTTTCTCCCAGGCCTACAATTTCTGCTGCATAACACGGCCTCTTGCAACATCACGATGGCTCCAGCCTAGCCCGCACTTCGCCCTCATCCTGGGGATGCTATCTGGGGGGACCCACGTGGAAAATGCAGTCTCCCCTGGAGACGTGCCTGCGCAGTCCCTTCCCACTTCTGGACTTGCCGCCCACCCCGCTGCTGACCGATGAAGCCAGCCCCTCTGCAGACCAGAGGCAGCCTGCTAGACATACCCCACAACCACCTCCCCAAGCAGAGCAAGGAGATGAGCCATTAACGGAAGACGAGTAGGATGCCTGACACGGGCACACCCGCCAAGTATCCTCACCGTCCTGTGCAAAGCCTAGACAAGTTCTGCAGACTGGTGTGAGGACCCCACGGTCCCTTGTGGGACTCCAAGGGGCTGTGGCTATGGGACCACAAATGGGACATCAATAGTGGGCTGGGGAGGGGGGTGGGCAATGTGTAGGGGGAGATGAGAAGCGACTGTGGCTCCAGGGGCCAGTACTGTGATGTCACCAGTAGGGTAGGGCGGTGGGGGAGGCGGGGAGAAGGACGTGCCAGGGAAGGTGGGAGAAAGGTTGAGGGGCTGAAATAATCCAGGAGGGAAGGAACGGCAGACCAGACAAAGGCTCCATTGGTACAGAATTTCCTAGGGAAAAAGATAAATGAAGAGGAAATGCTTATTCGTGACATCCAGAGGCTCGGGGAGAATACATTTCAAACTGCAAATCCAGATCTGGGGAGTGAATGCTCATGAATAGTGGGAACCCTGTGCTGAAACGTTATACCCACTTCACCCCTGACCCCGGGAGACCGGTAGGGCTTATGTCACTTTCAGTCATGTGCCTGAATGAATCAATGACAGTTCAAAGAAAGGTTGACCTATGCACTCGTCCGTCACCAACACGAGAGCATTCCACGGCAGCGTAACCCAGCCCATAATAACCACGTACCTACTGCACTCCTGGTCCCACACCTCCGTCTCAGCCCAGAATCCCAGCTCATCGAGTCCCTGCCTTTCCTCCAGATGCGATAAGTACGTACGATCCCATCGGGCATGTTGTCTTATGACCGTATGCTCCGCAACAGAACGCAGTGACCGTGATGTTGGGGACAACTACCCACGTGTCCTCTACATCCAGATATCAAGGTTGAGTCTGATGGCCAAGCAGGCCCTGTGGAGAACAAAGTCCTTCCTCAGCCTCCACCAATCAGGTGACTGTTCAGGAGCCCAGCCTTGGGTGCCCGGGAACCCGTCCCCCAGAGTACGACACCCATCTCCAGCACTGATAACACCTCAGTCGGGATGGATGCGATGTTTCGGCAAATGTGGTTCCCTCTAATTTCCTTCAACAACTTTCAAATTGTCCCTTTGGCTAAATTCTTAGACAGAAGGCCTTCCTTACAAGCACCGTGAGCTGTTTATTCTTGACTTACATATCGAGTTATAATATTATCTTTTTTTTTGTACATTCTATTTTAATTCAATTAATTAACATATAATGTATTATTGGTTCCAGAGGTATAGGTCTGTGATTCCTTAGTCTTACATAACACCCTGTGCTCATTCTATCACGTGCCTTCTTTAATGCCCAAAGCTCAGTGACCCCCCTCCCCTTGCTCCCTCCCCTCCAGCAAAGTTTGTTTCCCATGATTAAGAGTCTCTTATGGTTTGTCTCCCTCTCTGGTTTCGTCTTGTTTTATTTTTTCCTCCCCTCCCCTGTGATCCTCTGTTCTGTTTCTCAAATTCCACATATCAGTGAGATCATATGATCGCTGTCTTTCTCTGACTGACTTATTTTGCTCAGCATAACACCCTCTAGTCCCATCCACGTCATTGCAAATGACAAGATTTCTTTTTTTTCTTTCCTTTTTCTTTTTTCTGGATGGCTGTATATCTCTCGTTTTAATACACAGACTGTCAAGGGCTATTAACTTGTTCAGCTTGGGCCCCGTGCCTCCTCAAAGCTGGCCTGTCAGATTCTTCTAAAATCCACCATGTAGGACCCTCCCCCAATGGCTTGGCCCAGCACTCCTCGGAGAGCTTATGCTCCCCCATTCTGGGGCCCAGCTTCACTGGCAAGAACAGGGTCCCAGGCCTTCATCTAGTGACCCTCGCCGGAATGAGAGCTGTATTTCAGAGAGGCAGGCACTGTCCAGTCACCCCAAGGTGTCCAGGCCCTTGCCATCAGTCACCCTGAGTCCCTCTTGCATCCTTGCTCTGTCGGCTCCTCCCTCCAGGAAATCAGCATTCCAGGACTAAGATTTCAGATCCCCATGGGGTGCACTTTACCAGCTCTCAAACCCCTCCTGCTCCCTAGGTACTCTTTCTGTCTTGGCTGGAGTGCCCCCCACCTCATTCGGGAGCAGGGCTCTCTTTCCATTAAGAGCGTGAGTGAATTCATCAGACCTCATCGGACACCCTCGTCCCCCTCCTGCCCCACCCCCACCCGTGCAGGGCATCCCTGCTGCTCGTCTTCAGAAGGTGCTCGTGGCCGCCCGCTTCCACCCACGTGCCCGGGATTCGCTGCAGGGAGTCTCGTGTGGAGCTATGCTTTCGCTCCTCACCCATCATCCTACCTTCGGGTCTCAGGCCCTGCTTCTCTGCCGGGAGAGAACGGCACCCGCATTCCTGACCACCCCCCGCCCCCGGCCCAGCCCAGCCCAGGGGGTGGTCTGTGCTCTGTGAAGGGACGGCTCGGCACATGGAGCCTTTGGACCAGAGAGTGAGCAGTGTCCTTTGAGAAAACGCAGGCTCAGGATACCAAGATCCCTCTTTGGTTTTATTGATCGGGTATCTAACCCTCCGTTGTCTGTGTAACAAGTACTTAGTCAGGGTCTACGGCGATGGGAGCTAATGAACCTCTAGGGCATTCAGGGGAGAAGGGCAAGGAACAGCGAATGGGGAGACGGCCATCACCGTGGCCTGCTGGGAAGAAGCAGGGAGGGGACCGGACTGCGACAGGACCCATGTGGTTGGCTTGGATGTCCAGACTTCCCCCTCCTGCATCTTCCAGCTTGTTCTGGGGGCCTCATCCCCCTGGTCGGGTCCCAAGAGAGCCAGTGGGGGGCATGCATGTGACTTGTGAGCCACCATCAAGTGTAACGGGGTATTTAGATAAATGGACTCTGCCCTTCTCATTCGCAGCCCTGGTGATGGCGGCTTCGCTCTCGGACGTGCGTCAGTGACAGGTGACAGGTTCCCAGCCCCTGAGACTCAGACGCTGGTCTGAGGCCTGGCGAGACGGGGGTTAGGATGGAGCCCCTCCAAGACCAGCTCGACGCAAACACTCAGTCTTCCCCTGAGCCCTAACATGCTCTGGAAATACCCTCCAGGGACCAGTGGTCCCCTCTTCTCCTGCCCCCCTCTCCACCAGAGGGGAAATGGCAGAAGTGGCTAATGCTTTTCAAACTTATTGCCGCTCTGAGAGCCTGTGAACTCAGCAGCTTCTCTCCCAGTGATTGCCAGATGCCTGCCCGCATTTTAATCCACAATCTAATGCCTTTGGCACAGAACCGCAAAATGACAGAAAATGAGAGAAAATGAGAAAAAATCATCCTCTAATAGATGATAATATATTAATAATAGCACACAATGCAGCAAAGACAGTGCATGGACATAAAGAGCTGAGGGGGGACCCCGCTCTCCCTGCAAGCATGCAGGAAATATCCTGGTTAAGTCTGACTCACTGCCCTGCCTCCTGTCTTCCCCGGCCCTCGCAAGACACAGCGAGCCTTGCCAGAAACCCCGGGGTGCCGTCCCAGGAATGGGAAAGATCCCTGCTGGTGTGAGCAGCGAGCGAAGGGCGATCACAGAACCATGGTGCCATGCCCAGCTCCTCTAAACCAATGAAGTGGATGCTCGTATCTCCTGGTCTTTGCTAGAAGGAGGTGGTCCCAGGGCAGCTGGCCGCTCAAGAGCTGTGTGAACATTGAAGATGCCTACAGTGCCTATACGGGCATTCAGTGTAGACGTATGTCTAACATAGGTCATAAGTGACACGGAAAATGGATTGAAGATAGGCAAACGAGAAGACTTACGAAGTACAATTACAACGACTAACTCATCATCTTGGGCCTTGCTGAGAGATACACACGGGGTCCCAGATACACAGCACTGAACTGGCTATGTGCATCCACTTATTCGTGGATTATTTTCCATAAACACAGCACAGGTCCTGTGAATGTATTTCCCAGCCTTAAGATTTTTTCTTCAGTCTAACTTCCTTTAGTGTAAGAATCCAGTATCTGATCTCAGGGACATAGGAAATATGTGTTCATCTGCTGCTTATGTTATTGGGAAGGTTTCTGGTCGGCAGGAAGCTATGAGTAGTTAAGTTCGAGGGGAGCCGAAAGTTATACGTGGGTTTTCAACTGCACAGGAAGCCAACGATGTCCCTAACATCCACATTGTTCGGGAATAAACCGACTGAAAGCAATGAATGGACTGAGGGTTACAAGGGCCTGAGTCATCGTATAACCCCCACTTTTTTTGCAAGTGTTAGGCCTGGTACCCAAAAAAGGAATCAATGACTCCCCCACGAGGACACACTCAGGTGGCCCAGGAGTGAGCCAGACCCGGTCTCTTGCCCTGGTTGGGGCCGCTGTCCTGCGGCATCCCCAGATAAGCACAGGCCTGTCGACAAAGCTGCTCGCTCGGGACCTCTCTGCTCTCGGTCACCTGTCACTCTCCTGCCAGCTCTGACAGGAGCAGATGGCCCCTCTCACTGCTACTCTTCATGCAACCTAGCTAGAGGATCAAGGCATTCCTTCAATCCCCAGTTAGCCCATTATCGCATTCTGGAAGTCACAAGTGTGTGATGCCTGATAAACTCTCCTCCCTGAAGACAGTGCTGTCATAAACATAGAACACACTCGGTTTTTTTCCTGCATTGGTCTAGTGTCTTCAACCACTGGAAAGTATATTTAATCAAAAAAGAGCCAAAATCTTGTAGATGTTTATAGTCACTGTAGAAGAGAAGACGTCAGAGACCAGATTCCTTCATGGCCAATGTTATGAAACAGTGGTTCTGGAGACGCCTGGGCGGCTCAGTTGGTTAAGTGTCTGCCTTTGGCTCAGGTCATGATCCCAGGGTCCTGGGATCGAGCACCACATTGGGCTCCCTGCTCAGCGAGGAGTCTGTTTCTCCCTCTGCCTCCGCCGGTTGCTCCCCCTGCTTGTGCTCTCTCTGACAAGTAAATAATTTTTTTTAAGATTTTATTTCTTTATTTGATAAAGAGAAACACAGCGAGAGAGGGAACACAAGCAGGGGGAGTGAAAGAGGGAGAAGCAGGCTTCCTGCCGAGCAGGAAGGGGCTGGATCCCAGGACTCCAGGATCACGACCTGAGCCAAAGGCGGATACTTAATGACTAAGCCACCCAGCCGCCCCATTAAATAAATTCTTTAAAAAGAAAGAAAAAAAGAAAGAAAGAAACAGTGGTTCTAGACTCCTCACAAAGCCCCCGGAGAGCCTGCCGAGGCAGAATCGCGCAGCAGCTAGAATGCAGAAAGCATTCGGCACATGGGAATTGTCTGATTCATGAAAATAACGAGGCTCTTTCTCAGCACACAGCATCAAGGGAGTTGGGACTTGTAAATCCCAGGTCTAGAGTGCCTACTGTCTATTCCAGCAAATGTAGAGACTTCCAGGGTTCGGTTATAGTTGTAAGTCGGGTGGAGGGAGAGACCAGACTATAACTGACCTGTGAGTAACTAGGGGGCTAGGAGCACATATTGACCAGAAGTCTCATCAATAACATAAAGTTAATTAACACATATTTTGTACAGTGTGTATATTATATCCTGTATTCATATAATAAGCAAGCTAGAGAAAAGCAACATATTAAGAAAATCATAAGAAAGTGGGGCACCTGGGTGGTGCAGTCGACTGATCCCAGGGCTGTGAGATGGAGCTGTGCATCAAACTCCACGTTTAGCATGGAGTCTGCTTAAGATCCGGGCCCTCCCACTTGTGTGCTCTCTCTCACTCTCTCAAAAAAAAACTTTTTTATTTTTTTATTTTTTTCGGTGTTCCAAGATTGTTTATGCCCCACACCCAGTGCTCCATGTGATAAGTGCCCTCAGTACCCACCACCAGACTTGCCCATCCCCCCACCCCCCCAAGACCCTGTTTGTTTCTGAGTCCAAAGTCTCTCATGTTTCATCTCCCTCCCTGATTTACCCCACTTCTCATTTCCTTTCCTTCTCCTACTGTCCTCCATATTACCCCTTCTGCACCACCATGTGATACCATGTGATACTTGACTTTCTCTACTTGGCTTATTTCACTCAGCATAATCTCTTCCAATCCAGTCCCTGTTGCTACAAAAATTGGATATTCATCCTTTCTGATGGAGGCGTAGTATTCCATTGTATATATATGTACCACATCTTCTTTATCCATTCATCTGTTGAAGGGCACCTTGGCTCTTTCCACAGTTTGGCGATTGTGGCCATTGCTGCGATGAACATTGGTGTACATATGGCCCTTCTTTTCACTACATCTGTATCTTTGGGGTAAATGGCCAGTAGTGCAATTACAGGGTCATAGGGTAGCTCTACTTTTAATTTAAAAATAAATCTTAAAAAAAAGAAAGAAAATCTCCAGGAAGAGAAAAATAGATTTATAGGACTGTACGGTGTTTATTGCAATAATTCTGCATATAAGTTGACCTGCACAGTTCAAAGCCACGTCATTCACTGAAACCGCATGTGTGACACACAGGATCAGTAAGGCTCGCTTACATTTATGCCACCTGCTCAGGTCACCTAAAATGATGCCACAATATAAAACGCTTTTCGACAGGCTTTTCAATACCAACCCTCAAAACTTTGCCATCTGACAAAGGGCACAAGTGGGGGAAAAACAGGAGAACCCGGATGGTCCTCACCAGAGACAGAATCTCTATAAAGCAAAAGGAGGCTTCAACTTGGAGTGTCCATTGCAGGGGTCCCTTCGAAGGCCCTGGGAGGGGCCCCACAGCGCACACACACGGTCTTCTACATTCTTTCCTTGTCGTCCGGCTTTGTTGAGGTATAACTGACACGTAACATTGTGTAAGGTCAAGGTGTGTAACGTGATGACCAGAGAAATGTTCACGAACACTGCCTTCTTCTCCGGAGAGAAGATCTCCCAAATTGTAGAAGGTTCCCATCTCCCAAAACCTGGTTCTGTCCGTGGCCCTAACAGTTTGGGGTTTGTTTTGTTTTGTTTTTACTTCTTTAAAGAGCGGGTAAGAACAAGAGAGAAATGAAGTGAACATGTGGGAGAGACGGGCTGAAGACCGAGGGGTGAACGTGAAGGCAGAGGAGGGTTCCCACTCACTGCCTGGCCTCTCAGGACCTGAGCCTCCATCCTTCCAAGGGACGGAAGGGCCTGGAATCTGGTCCCAAGATGACTTTCAAGCTACCTATGTAGTCTACATTTTCCAATTATCGATAAACGCATGGATTTATCAGGAATTATATTCCTGCTAAATCTGTATAAACCAAAAGATCGTCCTGAATTGGTGAGGGACGCATGCGATGGAATCCCAGGCCACCTTTGCTCGCGCCGAGCCCATGGCCACAGCCCCGGCACACGTGGGGACCCGTCTTGGCCTCGTTGTGCAAGTGAACGTGTCTGGAATATTCTACAAGCTTGTTTTCTTTCTCAACAGAACAGCCTTGCGACAGAGCGAAGTCCGGAGATAAAAGGCTGTGGCTTGAGGACTTGTGCTCACATTTGAAACACGTCGGTTAATGGACTGTAGCCACTGTGGGCCTGCAGCCTGGGAAGAACACAGCCCACCTCCAGGGCGTCCAGACTCACTTGCTGTTTCTCATCTTTGTGGGGCCACAAGCACTCCTCGGAGCCAGGGCGGAGGCGGGCTGTGTCCCTGCCCATCTCGGCAGCGAACCCTGTTCACCATGTGTGATGCTTGCATTTTAGAGTCTTCTCCCACTTCTCCCGGTTTCTCTCCTCCTCATGGTAAGGAGGGAGCAGCCCCCCAGACAGAGCTTCTGAGGACCCCTCCAGGGGACAATGACCATGGTCAAGCCTGCAGCAGCAGGTCTGGCTGGAAAATTCCCACCATGCCCCACGCCTGACGCTTGGAAAGCTGCTGGAATATTCACTGGAGGGGACTCAAGCTCATATTCTTAGAATCCGACAGCTAGATGAAATGCACTGCAAAGCTTGTCCTGACCGTTTCCTGGGCTGAGAGTAAAGTGCCCCTTGATGGAACAGCCTCGCTTCTGAGCTCAATCCACAAATGAGCATGAAAATGCCCCTCATGAAAGTGGTGTGTACCCATCACCAGACTTTTGGTTCTTCCCCCAGATTGGAATGACTCCAATAAGACTTACGATTTTGTCCTAAGGAAGAACCTCTACCAAGTACTTTAAAATCATAAATACTTGAGATATGTCTATGTATCAGGGCTCTGCCTACCCAGTGCATAGATCCATAAATTTGCCAATAAATGTGATGAACTCTGATATTTGTAAAATGCCCTCTTCTTTGGCTAGATGTTGGTCCCAACACAACATTTTACCATTTCATCACCAGATTGTCTAGGAAAACTTTTAGCCTCTTTCAGCACTTTTTTTAAGAAAGAGAGAGCAGGAGCAGGGGGGGAGGGTGGAGGGGCAAGAGGAGAGGGAGAGAGACAGAATCTTAAGCAGAAAACAGATTCCATGTTCAACATGGAGCCCAACTCAGGGCTCAATCTCACCACGCTGGGATCATGACCTGAGCTGAAATCAAGAATCAGATGCTTAATCAACTGAGCCACCCAGGGGCCGCTCTTTCAGCTTTATATATATATAAATATAAATATATATATATATATATATTTCTATGAAACATCTATTACATGACAGGTACTGCACTAAGTGCCCTAGGTTCAAACGTAAATGATGAAACAGTCCCATCCCATTGATTACAGATGCGTAAACAACCTAAATGAGATGAGAAATTGGGTATGTGTGTGAGCAGGTGGCCTCAGACACTGACTTTCCTTAGGGACGTGATCTCGTGGGTCCTCCTCTCATGCTCACAAGTCTGCGGCAGAAGAGCAGTGACAGGTTCGAGGCGTGGCGTCTCCTGTCTTGTGCCCTGCCCTGCAGGGGGAGTCTCAAGCTGCACACGCCAAATATCACACAGGGCACCAAAGGAGGTGTCTCGAGTCAAGGGAGATAAACAAGTGGCCTGGGCACTAAGCCAAGGAGGATTGATAAAGAAAGAGGAAAGAATCGGTCTCAACCAAAAAAGCATGAGGCCTTGTTTTATCCTCCAGCGTCTCTGTAATCTTGAGGTACGAAGAACTTTCTCGGCAGAGATTTCCCCAACCCCTCACAGAGAGATTTTCCTAAAACTCCTGTGGATTTTGTAGAAAACGCTATCACTATTTATTGCCTCGGCAGAAAGAAGTCCTTTTCTGCCCAGCCAGTACACCTCAAAGTTCTTTAAGAAGAGGAGGCCCTGTCTTGAAGATCGGATGTCCTAAACAATATGTTCTGATTTTACTTTTCTCCAGCAACTCTGTCCACCATATGGTGCCCATCCCAGGCCTGAAAACGCAGTTCTTGTTCAGCCTAGACTAGGTAGCACCCTGACCAGCTGCATCCCTGCTGTCTGCTGTGCACTCCTTTGGGGTACACAGTAGGAGCTTAATAAATGCTTCAAGTAGATGAATAATTACACATGTAGATGGACTGATTAATTAACAAATTAATTACATGAACAGGTAGTCCCTTAGAGAGTCAGGATTTTAGAGCACTTTTTTTTTAAGTACAGAGCCCAACATGGGGCTTGAACTCTGACCCTGAGATCAAGCTCTGATCTGAGATCAAGAGCCAGAGGTTTAACCAACCAAGCCACCTAGGCACCCTAGAGCCTTTCTTCAGAGCAAATTTAAGTAGCATCCTCAGACTGATTGAAGATACTGTCCTGAATAGAACCTTCTGGAAAATCAAATCCAACATGCAAATTTGCGGTTCACTGGTAGATACTGCTCGTCTTTCTCTATCAAGAGAGGCTCCTTCAAAGGGCTGATCTTCGGGGTGCTGGGTGGCTCGGTCGTTAAGCATCTGCCTTCAGCTCGGGTCATGATTCCGGAGACCTGGGATCGAGTCCTGCATCGAGCTCCCGGCTCGGCAAGAAGCCTGCTTCTCCCTCTCTCACTCCCCCTGCTTGTGCTCCCTCTCTGTCTGTGTTTTCTCTCTGTCAAATAAATACATAAATAAATATTTAAAAAAAAAGGCTGATCTTCTTGATTTTGGTGATGAATTTCTTGCAAATCTTCCAAACTTGTTCATAGTTTGGTTGTAAAAACACTTGACACTGACTTCCATCCACACTGAAGTTCTTTATCCCATATTTCAAAATCATGGCAATCGTATCGAGTTTCAGGAACCATAAACTCAACCATATTTACAAAATGCATGCAAGAACATCCCTCCTTCTGAGAGATTGCTGGGAGGGTCAAATGGGGTGATGGCTGTGGAAGGATTTTGCAAAACTGCAAAGCACAAAACACAGGTAAGGTAGATGTGCATACACACACACACACGTATGCACACTGATGTGGATACAAGCACACGTGCGCATTAACATATGTTAATGAGCATTAACAATACATATACACCAAATAAGAGATGCATACATGTGTATGTATATACATGACATCTAAAATAAATATTAATGGTAAGACGGTTCTATTTTATTTATTTATTAAGATTTTTTTATTTGACAGCTCAAATTGTTATCTGACAGCTAAAAACTCCCAGCAGGTATCACCTCATCAGTCCAACAGTAGGGCCAAGCATTGTTATGATTGTTCCCATTTTGCAGACGTGGCAAAGAATCAGGTGACTTGCCCAGGGTCCCCCAAACCCAGTATCAATGAATGACTTAGGAACCAACTGGGGAAACTGACCCATGAGCTCGAGCTGTTTTCGACTATACTTTGCTGCCACCTAACTGACAAGGTTAAAAACACCCATTTTTATTACACGAGCCCTAAAAGAATAAGCATCAACGGATCCTTGGTTAGCTTTTTAATAAGGGGCTCTGTCCTTGTTAAGAAGGTTTATTCAATGTTCATATTCCTTCATCTTTTTGTCGCTCTGGGCATCTCTAATGATTGTAAACAATTACCACCCAAGCAACCGAAAACCTACAATAAATAAGAATGCATAAGTTACTAGATGTGCCTGGGTGGCTCAGTCAGTTAAGTGTCTGACTCTTGATTTCAGCTCAGGTCATGATCTCAGGGTCATGGGATCGAATCCTGGGTCAGACTCCTCGCTCAGCAGGGAGTCTGCTTGAGGGTTCTCTCTCTTCCTCTCCCCTGACCCTCCCCCTCCAAAACAAATAAATAAATCTTTGAAAAAATAAGTTACTAGATGCACTCGTATCCACTATAGGATGACTTGAGAATGTATTCTTTTCCTCCAACCAGTGTTCGTATTCAAATCCTTGAAGCAAAAGAGAGTCCTGGCTTTCATCTGCCTGTGGTAGGTGTGACTTGCTTTGTTCCTGGCTTTGGGCTAAAGGAGAGCTGAGAGCTAATCTCTGTGTCGTGGCTCCCCTTCGGATCCCACAGAACCGTACGTGCCTCCCCACAGTCTCCAGCTTCAAGGTGAGCTCCCAGCTAACCCACTAACTTACACGAGGATGGAATCCATGGGCTCAGCCACACAGCTCATTAGCTGAGCTAACTGGGATGCCCTCTCCTTTCAAGGTCTCTCTTCCACAGTACTGGCCCATCGTGGCTAAACTCGGCAGCACCTCCTATGGTGACAGGAAGCCCCAGCTTTTATTTCTGTTCTCCTAAGGTCTTTACTTGGGCAAGACTTTTCCTCTTCCAATGCTTTGGTTTCTCTGAACTGAGAGGTAAAATTCTCTTATAAGATGATCATGGTTAGGCTACGGTGGAATTTAGCTGATTTCCTCAGAGGAACAAGATTCTTGATATGTGCTAACACTAAGGTTTGCTATATTAAGTAAGGACCTTTTTTAACATATAATGTATTATTTGCTTCAGGAGTACAGGTCTGTGAATCATCAGTCTTACACAATTCACGGCACACACCATAGCACATACTCTCCCCAATGTCCATAACCCAGCCACCTTACCAACAAAATGGGAGAAGATATTTGCAAATGACATATCAGATAAAGGGCTAGTATCCAAAATCTATAAAGAACTTATCAAACTCAACACCCAAAGATCAAATAATCCAATCAAGAGATGGGCATAAGACATGAACAGACATTTCTCCAAAGAAGATATCCATATGGCCAACAGACACATGAGAAAGTGGTCAACATCACTCAGCATCAGGGAATACAAATCAAAATCACAGTGAGATACAACTTCACACCAGTCAGAAAGGCTAAAATTAACAAGTCAAAAAATGACAGGTGTTGGCGAGGATGTGGGGAAGGGGGAACCCTCCTACATTGTTGGTGGGAATGCAAGCTGGTGTAGCCACTATGGAAAACAGTATGGAGGTTCCTCAAAAAGTTGAAAATAGAGCTAACATTATGACCCAGCCATCGCACTACTGGGTATTTACCTAAGGATACAAATGTAATGATCCAAAGGGGCACGTGCACCCCAATGTTTATAGCAGCAATGTCCACAATAGTCCAACTATGGAAAGAACCTAGATGTCCATCACAGATGAACGGATAAAGAAGATGTGGTGTGTATATATACAATGGAATATTACGCAGCCATCAAAAAGAATGAAATCCTGCCATTTGCAGCCACGTGGATGGAACTGGAGCAAAATAAGTCAGTCAGAGAAAGACAATTATCATATGATCTCTCTGATATGAGGAATTTGAGATGCAGGGCAGGGGGTTGTGTGGGGTAAGGAGGGAAAAAAAATGAGACAAGATGGGACTGGGGAGGGAGACAAATCGTAAGAGACTCTTAACCTCAGGAAACAAACTGAGGGTATGGCCTTTTAACCAAGAGCGAAATCTGTTGACCGTATTCTAGCCAGCAGTAAGGGAATTAGCAGAGGAGACAGTTTTGAAAAACAGAGACCTCTTGATGCACCTCTGCTCCAGAAAATGTTTCAGCTCAAATAGAAACATAGTAAATTCTGTCACTATTATTGATACAAACAAGGAAGGGAAAATACTGGAGTTTAAAAGGGTAGAAGAAGGATATTGTATGATTCCAACTACATGACTGTCTGGAAAACACCAAACTACAGAGCAGGGAAACAATCGGTGTTACAGAGTGGGAGGGGTGAAGAGGCAGAGCCTAGGGGGTGGTTAGGACAGTGAACCCATCATTCTGTATGTGTGTGTAATGGTGGATGGATGTTGTCATACATCTATCAAAACTCACAGAATGTACAACACAAAGAGCGAACCCTGCTGTAAAGAATAATTCATAACAACATATTGATCTAGGCCCATCACTTGGAAAAATCACAGTGCGGCCAGATGTGAGTAATAGGGAGGTTGGGGGTGGGAAAAGAAGGCACAGGAGGACTCTCTCATACTTCTTGCTCGTTTTTTCTATAGAAACCCGAAGTTGCTTTTTATAAAAAATAATATTAATATATAAATCTATTACGTTTAAAAAAAAAAAAAAAAAAAGGGCCAGGGCACCTGGGTGGCTCAGTCGGTTAGGAGTCTGCCTTTGGCTCAGGTCATGAACCCAGGGTCCTGGGATCGAGGCCCTCCTTGGGCTCCTTGCTCAGCCGGAAGCCTGCTCCTCCCTCTCCCTCTGACCCCCATTCATGCTTGCTTGCTCTCTCTTTCTCTCATAAAAATAAATAAAATCTTTTAAAAAATTAAAATAAGTGTGAAAAAGGAGGGTGGTAGAGGGGTCCTGCCTCCAGGCCTCCGCCCTTGACAACAGGACTGTGTGCACGTCACGTCCCTGCTCGGAGCCTCCAGTCTCTCCTCTGGAACAAATAAGAGTAACAATATCTACCTCACAGGGCCGACCATCCTGAGAATCAAATAAAATGAAACATAAAAGCGCTCTGTGAACAGCACCATCCTGAATAAGTTTCAGTTAGTTGTTTCTAAAAACCTGATGTCATTTCATTATGAAAGCTTATGGACTGCTTGGAACAGATGCATGTGCGAAAGTCTGTGCAAATAAGAGACAAAACAGTAACACCGAGCCTGTCTTTCTGTGCTACAACATCATTCCCACCTGAGGGATCAGTGCCTGAACTACAGCAGAACAGCACCACGGATTCGTGAACCTGACCTTCAAAACCCTTTCACTCAGGCTTTTGCAAAGCCATGGGGCTGTATTTTCCTGTACAACCATTTCTCGTCCAATCTGACTGCAGAAATGGACCACAGACCCCGTAAGTATTGAGAGCATGTATTAAAGTTATTCACAGAAATTCTGGAAAATGGCCTGTAACTCTAATTGGGATACATCCCCAGTAGTTTGTGAATACATTTTCGAAGGGTCTATCTACCTATCTATCTACTTACCTACCTACCTATCTCTTTATTCATTGAGGGAGCACGAGTGAGAGTGCAAAGCAAGGGTAAGGGAAGAGGGAGAGAATCCTCAAGCAGACTCCTTGCTGAGCATGGAGCCTGATGTGGGGCTCGAACTCATGACCCTGAGATCATGACCTGGATTGAAACCAAGAGTCAGACCCTTGACCAACTGAGCCACCCAGGCGCCCCTGTCGATACATTTTTAAGGAAGGACACAGATTCCACAAGATACACACACACAAAGAGACAAAGCTCAGAGATCACCGAAAATTCTATATGCCAGGTATGGGAAGCCATTTACCAACGTTTCTTTCGATTAAAAAAAAAAAACAAACACACCAGCATAGTAATTACTTTGCCAAGCACGAAAGATGTAGTAATGAAGTAACCTCAGCCATGATTAAAAAAAAATAATAATCACCTTGTGCCAAGTCATTTTCATGGCTGTTTGTCAGGCTGGGCACGTGGCCAGGAGCAGGAGCCTTCATGGGGAATGCTGAGCAAGAGGTGGCCCAGAAAAATGCCACATTGTCACCTGCCCTCGGCAGGCTGTTATCTGTACTAAATGACGACAGCCATAAGAAGTCCCAAAGTCAGGAGGTCCCAGTGGATGAACACGGGAGGGCGGAATTCTAGGTCCTCGAAGGCTGAGGGAGTGAATAAATGGGATCTGGCCATGATGTCACTTAGCTGTGTGACATGTGTTTTGCATGTGTCTTGGTTTCTGTTGTGTGCACCCTGGGAGTTCTGACTTAGAGGAAAAGAATACCCGTAGCTATCCTGGACTGACCTCCACCACTGCCAAAATCCCCAAGCTTTTTCTTCCAGTATGAGACCTCATGAATCATTGATTTTTCCTTCAAACTTCTTAATCAGGAGAAATAAAGCTTGATATAAATCCCCAAAAGAACCATCACCCAAATATCCCCATATTTTTCCTATTTACAAATATTTTTTTATTTTTCTGGGAATAAAAGGCATTTTTTTGTGTGTGTTCAGTCTTGGTTTAGGCTAATCTGAAGTAGTAAGCTCTCCCTGTTATTGAGAAGCCCTTTTCTCTTTGTTTTGTTGATTCTTGTCTCACGAGCCCACGTTGACCTAACCCAGCCACGTTACGACTTCGGGACGATGGATACACCAGCAGCCCGAAGAATTACCTTATGCACATTTTGTGGAGTTTTCCAGAATCACCTTCCACCCTGGAAATCTAAGGAGTGTGTCAGAGTCTTCCAAACTCAGGCTCAGTGCTTTCTGTCTTAGCCCTGTGACCTCCAGGAGCCAAGCCGCTGCGGTGGAAGGCAAACCTCGGAACATGACGACACCCAGCTCCAAGACATTCCAGCCCCGTCTGTCACCTGCAGCTCAGGAGTCAAGCAGACACCGGTGGGCAAGTCATGCTGCCAGGCCCTCGCAGAAGCAACCGGACTGACTGGCAGAAGTCTCTTTCCATAAGTTTCCCTTCCTTCATCCTGCCGAGACTCAGTGGAATTCACAGCTATATTTGCCATCCCCATACTACCTCATCCCTTGAACAGTGAGAAATCTTCATATTGATCAGTTGATTGGTTTTGTCCATAGTGCCCGACCTTTGGTGTGTACTTAATAAATATTTGCTGTTTTGACCCAGGGTTAAATTGTAACATGCTCCAAGATCTCCCAGATCTCATCTGAGGATTTGTGGCCCCCATAACTGGGGCCACACGAACTGAGAACAGAAACGATGGATTTGCCTCGTCTGCGCTTCTAGCTGTGTCCGCCCCTGGAGAGAGGGCCAGCGCTGCTCCAACCTGAAAGCCTGGAGAGGCATAACCTGTCATCTTAGAGACATTAGCTTGCTTCCAAGTGTTACAGTCCCATGAGTGCCCTCTATTTTTTAGGGCCACTGAAGACAGAAAGATAAAACCTGATGGCTGTTCTACTTTGGCCAAGTTTTCTTGTTTTAGGTTTAAATCTTCTGACAGCCAGCAAGAAAGGTCCCCATCCCAAGGCACAGAGCAGCGCTCTTCCGCTCAGGACACCGGCCCGGCAGGCTGTGAAGACAGCCCCAGGTCTGGAGGAACGTGAGCGAAACGACCAGAAGAGTCAGCCTCTAGAATGGGGCTCTCACTCCTGGTACGGAAGGAAACCTAATCAGCTCCCCACTTTCCTTGGGCTAGCCACGTGTTCCTCTCCCTCTGTCCAAATCAAAGCACAGGCCCTACCCCGTGTCCTTTAAACTCCCTTCATTTTACAAGGTGAGAGTTAGGAGATTGGGCTGTTTTTCTCAGCAGTAACCCCAAACCAACGGCCTCCCCTGTCTCTCCCACCTCGAGCTTAGAATAAACACATCAATCAAGCCCCCAGGAAGGGCAACACTGTTGTCTGAAACCCAGACAAGGAGCCCTCTGGAAAGAAAATCGCCAGGGCAATGAGCTCCCTTCATACTGCTATTTGCTAATTAGAATTTTAGAATTTCCAGACCTGGAAGGTCCCTTCCTGAGACTTGTTCCTTCTGCAAATAAGAAAAGGAGGGCCTGGCCTTTAAGATGTTTTAATGATAAGAGGACTGAATACAGTAGATTCATTTTCAAGCGGGTTTCTAGATTCATCCTCCGCTTGCTGGGCAAGAAGGCACCGAACAACGTGGCGGCAAAATCCCAGGCAGGGAGTACAGAGCATCCAAATCAGCCCCGAAATGTTGAAATCATACATCACTGGCGCGTAACAGATCCAATATGCAGTGCTGACGAGGTCATCCATCATCCGGCCTCGGGGAGCCCGGCACCCGTCGTAGGACCACGCAGGGGTCTCGACTCTTAAAGGAGAAGCACCAGGCACAAGCAACCCGCCCATTGCCTGGTTTCCCTGCAGGGGACAACAGGGTTCTCGAGCTCGGCTGGGTCTGTTGAGAGCCCCACAGAGAGCACACTTTTACTCGTGCTTCCGCATGAGGTCAAGTGAAATGACTATGTCAGGTTCACATGGAGAGACTGGCTGTCGCCGCCCATCACCAGCGCCGCTGGGTGGTCAGAGGTGTGTAGATATGTTGGGGCAGGAAGGATGAATGAATTGTTACTGAATAATAAATGTAGGGGTAGGAAGTCGTTTTGACGTGGTTTCATATTGTATCTTGTTTTCCTTTAATCCCACTATGGTTATTAACATGCAGGCTTGTATGGGTTTCAGACCTACAGTCTTGTGACCCAATGCTTCCCTACATACTGACCGGTGCCCTCCTTCACCCCCATCACCTGTGTCTCCCATCCCCCCACCCACCACCCCCCTGCTGACCAGCAGTGCATTCTCTACAACTAAGAGCCTATTTCTTGCTTTGTCTATTTTCCCCCTTAGTCATTTGTTTTGCTTCTTAAATTCCACGTATGAGTGAAATCACATGCTAAGTAAAACCAGTCTGTCAGAGAAAGGCAAAGATAAATACAACTGTTTTTAAAAGCAAATTCTAGGGGCGCCTGGGTGGCTCAGTCGTTAAGCATCTGCCTTCAGCGCAGGTCATGACCCCGAAGTCCTGGGATTGAGCCCCGCATCGGGCTCCCTGCTCAGCGGGAAACCTACTTCTCCCTCTCTCACTCCCCCTGCTTGTGTTCCCTCTCTTGCCTGTGTTTCTCTCTGCCAAATAAATAAATAAAATCTTTAAATAAATAAATAAAATAAAATAAAAGCAATTCTAGGGGTGCCTGGGTGTCTTAGTCGGTTGAGCCTCTGCCTTCAGCTCATGATCCCAGGGTCCTAGGACTGGCCAGCATCCAGCTCCCTGCTCAGCAGGAGCCTGCTTCTCTCTCTCCCTCGGCCCCTCCCTCAGCTCACGCCCTCTCCCTCTCATTCTCACATAAATAAATAGAATCTTTTAAAAATAAATAAATAAATAAATTGTAAAATAGATAAGTAAATAAAAGCAAATGCTATCAGAGGGGGGAGAAAAATGACAAGACATTGGTGATTGTTCAAAAAAGATGTAGGGATCCCTGAACTGGGTTTTCATCTTGGGAAAAGAAGTAGAGAATTCTCTTAAGCCAAAATGCATCTCATCTGGAGAACAGTTTCCTAAATAAGAAGTCAGAAACCCAGAATCACTTGGTTTCAGCAGACTTCCTGGCCGGGCAATCTCACAGGAGCCTGTGACATGAGACGGGCCAGTTAAGTGACACTATACTGTCCGGGCCACACACGTCCATCCTTCACCTGTAATAGAACCATATATATAAGAAAATAGTAACTATATGGAGAGTAATGATGGGAATCTCATTTTTATTAGGGTCGAATATACATAACAGTTACCATTTCAGCTCGGGTTTTTTGGGGGTTTTTCTTTAAGAATTTATTTATGTGTGGGGTGCCTGGGTGGCTCAGTCATTAAGCGTCTGCTTTCAGTTCAGGTCATGATCTCAGGGTCCTGGGATCAAGCTCCATATCGGGCTCCCTGCTCGGCGGGAAGCCTGCTTCTCCCTCTCCCACACCCCCTGCTTGTGTTTCCTCTCTCACTTTATCTCTCTCAAATAAATAGCATCTTTAAAAAGAAAAAAAAAGAATTTATTTATGTGAGAGAGAAACTGAGAAAGAGTATGAGGTGGGGAGAGAGGAAGAAGCAGGCTCCATGTTGAGCAGGGAGCCCGACTCGGGGCTTGATCCCAGGACCCTGGGATCATGACCTGAGCGGAAGGCAGAGGCTCAACTGACTGAACCACCCAGGAACCCCATTTCAGCTTGTTTTAAGTGCACAGTGGGGAGAATGCATTGCATTCCCACTGTTATATAACCACCCTCACCATCCATCTCCAGAACTTTCATGTTCCCAAAATGAAACTCTATACCCATTGAACAAGAACTTGGAGATTATAAGTCAAATAGTTCAGGTGCCTAATAACACTGAGCACTAATTGTGTATTATCACATGAATGTAAACCTTGCTAAAGAAATAGAAATTTAATGTTAAACCACGTAGGGACGTCTGGGTGGCTCAGTCAATGAAGCATCTGCCTTCGGCTCAGGTTGTGATCTCAGGGTCCTGGGATCGAGTCCTATGCTGGGCTCCTTGCTCCTCCTGCTTGTGCTCACTCTAACAAATAAATAAATAAATAAAAATCTTTAAAACAAAAAAATAAAAGATGTCTACCACTTTGAAGGAGAGGTAGTGGAATGTGATGTACTTGGCAAAGCCAGAGTATTTACTAAGAGCACTGGCACCGAGAACAAGAGAATTAGGAACAAAGCTCGAAAATAACCATCCTTTCCTTTCTTTCTTTTTTTTGTTTAAGAGAGGGAGAGAAAGTGTGAGTGGGGGGAAGGGCAGAGAGAGAAAGAGAAGCTCAAGCCGACTCCAGGCTCAGCACACAGCCTGGCACAGGGATCGATCTCATAACCCTGAGACCGTGACCTAAGCTTAGCCGAAATCAAGCGTTGGACGCTTATCCCACTGCGCCACCCAGGCACCCCTCAAAAAGAACCATCTCGATGATGGCTTAGCACACAGCCAATGGAGAAGAGCATGGGACCCAAGTGTGTCAGCTCAGCCTGCCTCGTTGGGCCTCATTCCGCCACTCATTTGTCACCCACATGTTCCCTTACAAACGTGTAATCAGTTGCTTTCATGCACCCACTAAGCCTGTGCTGAGCGTAACTCGGGCGGCTGGCACTGCTGTCTGCGCCCCTCCCCGACCCCATTTGCCACCTCGGTGGGGGTTTGTGTATGTGAACAGGATACTACACTGCCAAGAGGCCCTTGCTGGTAAAGCTGAACAGAGGGGCTGACGGGACACCAAGGAAGGGGTGTCACCCAGGGGCTGAGGAGACGGTACTTGGGCCGAGAGCCAAGCGTAGAGGAGGAGGAACTGGGAGCCCGTGAGGGAGGGGAAGGGATGGCAGGGCGCAGGCCACTGTGTGTCAAGGCCAAGAGGTAAGAGAGCGAGCTCGCTTCAGAGGTCAAGGAGGGATCTGAAAGTTCATCAGGAAAACGGTGTCCGTAACAGACATCGCAAACCTTGAGCCATAATGCAGACATTCAGGAGACATGGTATGATTTATGCCTTTTAAATATCCGTCAGATCCTTAGATGTGCCTCCAGAGTCACTTCTGGTAGTGGGAATTGCTTTCCTCAGGGTTTGGGACGTGGGTGCTCATCCCGGGGGATCTGCTCCCCAGCGTGGACCTTCTAGTCTGCAGACGGCGTGGCAGTCACAGCTAAGTGGTTTGCCAATATTGTTGGTTTCCCTTCCCTTCCCAGACACACTGAAGACAAGGCTCCCCGCCCCTTGTGCAGCTGAGCCGGGCCATGCAGCTGGCATTGAATTTTGTCGCTTCCAGGCTGAAGCACTTAGAAGGCAACATGCAACCCTTCAGTCCCCCTTCCCCTGCCTCGGTGCAGCCTGAAGCTTCATGCTAACGGGCGGGGGGGCGGGCAGTCTCAGGAGATCAAAGTGGTTTGGAGACATGGAGCACAATAGAAAGTCACCAGACCCACAGGGGGCTCTGCAAAGATGAGTTAAGCTACCAGAGTCTGGTGTTACCGCAACTTAACATAGCTTATCCTGACCGATGCAGATAGGGTGCAATTATAAATCCACTTGAATCTTTAACTCTATTCTCTTATAAACCCTCTCCTGCTATCATTACTTTGAGGCAGCCTGGTAGTGTGAAAGAGAATCGAGCTGGGTGCCAGAAGAACTGGGTGCTAGTCCCAACCCGGCAACCCTTCAGCCATGTGAGCTTGGGCGAATCTCAAAGTCACAGTGACCCGCTTTCTTCCCTAAAGGGGGGAGCGACACTTGCCACCACCTGCCTAACCTTAACAGTTGGCGTAAAGTTTAAAAGCAAAAGAGAAAAGGTATGTGAAAATGTTGCACATGGTACTAGGGGTATAATCATTTTCTTACAACTGATAATGACAGTGTCCTGGGGGAGAAAGGGAGGAATGAATTAGAATTTTCTTAATCTCCCCTCGTCTCAAAAAAAAAAAAAAAAAAAAAAAAGATTGGGGCGGGTGGAGCAAAAGACTTCTTTATTTATGCAGATTAAAAATCTCATTTTTGTGGCTCGAATAATTTCAGGTTTTGTGAAAGCTGATTATCACATGCAGGCTCAGATAATTTCCCTGGAGAGCTAAACAAATTAAAATATATTTTTTAACTCCAACAAGCTGACACGAGCCATCGGCTGCATCCCTGGTACGAGTCCCATCATGCAACTTTAACCAGAAGCTGGGTGTCTAAGCAGTATTTACCTGGTGGGAAGGGAGGCGGCAGGGTGACAGGCCAGGAAACAGGTCATCAGGATCCTCGGATCCCAGTGTCCAATGCCCCACACAGCCACCTCCACGCCACAGGGTCTGAGACCTACCAGTTGTGTCCCCACCCACGATCCCGGGAGGTTCGCAGTCTGAAACTCCCAAAGCCACACCCCAACCCAGCTTGGTGAATTGATTCCGACCTCAGATAAAGCAGGCAAATCTGCCTCTCCAACAAGCAGACAGGATGCTGTCTTACGTGGTGGGGAGAGGGGGAGGTCGACGACACACGGGTGGCCGCCAAGCCTCAACTTCAGAGACAGCTTTATTAAGTGCAAACCAATCCACTGATGTCAGAGACAACCATCCTCCAGACCCAAGGTGGGCTGTCCTGCCACAGCAACAAAAACATGGACCTACTCTGGTCCTTGCTCTAGAGATTGTGAGCCCTCTTTGTGAGCTGAGGTTAGGACCCCAAGAAGTAGATTGTCAAAAAAAGGAAAAACCAGGAGGTGAGAATGACATTGGAGTAGGGAGACGTTAGCCTCGCCTCTCTCTCCCCTTCACCAGAACTTGCTTGTGCTCTCTGACCCGTTTCTCCTCTTCAGCTTCTCCCAACAACTTCCCTGCCATCCCGGCTCTGGTCCTCATGGGCTATGCATGACCCCAGGACACCCCTCTGCAGAGCCAGCTGGCGAGTCCCCGCACAACAGCGCCAGCGGCTGCCCCGTTCCCGGGAGCTCTCTCTCTGCTGTCCCGCTGCAGCCGCCACCTACCATTCACGCCCCATCAACAACCCACACTGTGAGCATGCCTGTCCCTCCTCCCCAGAGACAGAGAGGAGCCTGGAGTGGGAGAGGGGCAAGCACTGAGTGGTTCTCTACCGTGCAGCCCACTCCTACCTTCACCCCTAAGATCAGCTTTACTCAGATTAGGGTCCTGAAAATATGACATCATTTTGTGACCTTGGATGACTTCCCTTAACCTCCAAGGGCCTCAATTCCCCTAGAATATTGTAATGAGGCTTCAGTGAGCTAATATATGTTATATATGTGCTATAACATGAGCTAAGATATGTGCTTCAAGGTATGCCATAAAAGGGCATTATTGATATTGTTATATAAGAACACTTAAAGTTAATGGAGTAGAGAGTATGAAATCCTCCTGCTATTCAATGATTTCAGTGAGAAAGCCTATGAATCCAGAGAAATTTTACAATTAGAAGCTAAGGCCCATGTTATCTCTCTCTGCATAAAGAATGTTTGTATTAGGAGTCTACAGAAAAGCAGAAGTAATGGGACATGCATGTGTACGTGTGTGTGTGTGTGTGTGTGTGTGTGTGTGTGTGTGTCTGTATCCACACAAGGTAAGATTTCATATTCTCTCAAAAAAAGGATTTACTGTAAGGAACTGGCTCACGTGATTATGGAGGCTGAAAAGTCCCAAGAGGCACAAGGTGACTTGGCGAGCTGAGACCCAGGAGAGCACATGGTATAATTCCTGCCTAAAGGCCAGGAGGCTCTGGACCAGGGAGAGACCATGTTTCAGTTCTAGTCCAAGGCAGGGAAAAAAAACAAAAACAAAAATAAAAACAAGGCTCCAGATGAAAGGTGACAGAGCAGGGAGAGCTCATTCCTACTCACGGGAAATTCAATCTTTTTGCTCTATTCGGGCCTTCAACTGATTAGACTGGACCCATCCTAACTAGGGAGGGCAATATGTTTTACTCAGGCCATGGATTCACATGCAAATCTCATCCCAAAACACGCGCATGGACGCACCCAGAATCACATCTGACCACGTATCTGGGAATCCGTGGCCCAGTGGGTTGACACAAAAAAGTAACCATCACCAATCCCCTGGCCGCGTTATTGGCACTAACCATGCTTGGTTACCAGGCATTCCTGATCCCCGTTACCCCTGGCCCTCAGCGGTGGCCCCCCCACATCTCACACACAGCTCCAGCACATTGCACATTCCACAAGAATGTCCTGATCAGTCCCCCTCCCCATCCCATCAGGCGAAAGGACATAAGGGCCCTCCGCTGTGTCACTGATCCCTTTATGTTCTTTCAACTCTGTTCTGAAACACCCGTGACGAAGTCTGGGGCCACGTCGGGGAAGCGTCACACCTCACAGCCTGCGTTCCATGAGCAGACGGGACCGGATACTGGAACTCATGTTTCCATCCCCACCTCCCCTCCACCTTCCTTTCCTTACCTCACCATTCTCTTTCTGCTCCCCTGCAGGTATCTTAAAAAGACATCCCAATTTTATTTTTTTTTTTATTTTTATTTTTTTTTTTTTTTAGATTTTATTTCTTTATTTGACAGAGAGAAACATAGCTAGAGAGGGAACACAAGCAGAGGGACTGAGAGAGGGAGCAGCAGGCTTCCCGCCGAGCAGGAAGCCCGATGTGGGGCTCGATCCCCGGGTCTCCAGGATCATGACCGGAGCAGCAGGCTTCCTGCCGAGCAGGAAGCCCGATGTGGGGCTCGATCTCCCGGGTCTCCAGGATCATGACCGGAGCCGAAAGCAGTTGCTTAACCAACTGAGCCACCCAGGCGCCCCCCAATTTTATTTTTGAATGAGGCAGGTACAGATGCAAATAATGATGATTATTATTGATCTCAGGTCATGAGTTCAAGCTCCGCGTTGGGCTCCACACCGGATGTGAAGCCTACTTAAAAAAAAAAAAAAAAAAATTTGCACCACGCCTGCCACATCCAAAAGGTCCTGGTGTCACCTGACTTTCAGATTCCAAAGATAAGAGCACACAGCCTTCTTTTCCTCTTGCCAGAATTCCAGGAATGTGGTGATGAGTGTCACCGTGTCACTGTCCTCTCCTTAGCCAGAGGCTAATTTAAATGGGCTTGGGGGAAACTCCATTCACTGGGCTCCAACATGAACTCTGAACATGGGAACAAGGCAGATCGACAGTCTGGAAATGGGAAATGGCCTCAAGGCTTGACATCGAAGTTGGACCAACAGATTAACCAGTAAAAGGTTCCTGGTTGAAGATAACAGTTAATTCCAAGGAGTGAGTAGGAAGATGGGATTTCTGAGGGGGGAAGAAAAATTCAACCATCTTTGAAATGTTCTGCATTAAAAAACCAATCCAAAGCAGATATGGGGGAAAAAAAAAAGCATTTTTTAAACACGTGCGGTACTATGCACGTCTGTATATTTTAACTATGTCTAGTTGGATAAGTATATTTCCTTAAGGAATTCTGGTTTTCAATGAAGATCCCCAGAGAAAAGGAACTTTACGCTGAACCTGAATGGCTATCAGGGGCTTAGGGCCCAGGACAGGGGTCTCGGGGGCCCACTCATTAACAGAGAACTGAGCAGAACACTAATTTATTTACCAGATCACAACTCCTTATTGAAATGGCTGTGAGTGTTTTCACAGAACTTCTGGCATCCGATTCCCTCTTTGTCATGGTCGCACACATGAGACAGTTCTGTTTACAACTGCGAAACGCTGCCAATCTCTTCGGTGACAAGTGTATCCAAAAAAAGTGCATTACCTCATCAGACAAAACTAACATAGCAGATAAGGGATCCTAAGAGGACCGCCAAAAGTTAATTGATGCTGATTTGAATAGTTACAAGGGTTATAGATATAATCATAATAACGCCCTGTGTGGTTAGGGCCTTAAGGGTTTCCCAAAACGTCTTTGTATCCTTGGTCTCACATTGTTCTTGAAAAACTCCCATGAAGGAGGTGAAGGCAGGGTCGTCTCCAGGGTCAGTTCTGACAATTTCGCAATCCAGGTCCAGACAGGGCTGCGTGGTCCAGGGGATGTTAACATGAGTAAGCCCACTGCCTGATCCCAGAGAGCTCTCACTCAGAAGTAGATAACAGGACAAGCCAGAAATCACTGTTACCAAGGGACAGAGGGGGCATCCATCCAGAAGGAGAAGATGCACCCAGTTTGAAGCACTATGGCATCTGAGCAGGTGTACGGTTTACAAATGAATAGATGAAGGAAGAAAAGTGTTCTATATAAATAACAAGGCCAAGGAGTCTGGACTTCATTTGAAGGCACCGAATAAATTTTAGACGAACAGATACGCCTCTATAATGATCTCCTTCTCCTCCATGTTTCAAACAGATTTCCTGAGATATAATTCCCACACTGCACAATTCACTCAGTTAACGTGTATGTTTTTAGGACATTTGTGGGGTTGGGCCACCATCCCTACTTTCAGAACACTCTGATCCCCCCTAAAAGAAACTCCGTACTCACCAGCTGTCATTCCCCACCTCAGTCCCTGGTCATCACCACTCTGCTTACTGTCTCCACAGACTGACCCATCATGGCTGTGCCATAAAAGTGGGATCACACGACCTCTGGTCTTTCGTGGCCAGCTTCTTTCCCTCACCAGAATAGCTACAAGTTGCCCCCACGTTGTAGGTGTGCTGCTACTTTAGGTGTTCAGCACCTATAGTTAACGTAAGAAACTACCCCTGCTAGACGGCCTTCAGGTGTGCAAGCAACCATTCCAGACGCAAACAATTAACAAATCCAAATTAAGTCTGCTAAGATTGTTCAAACAAATCAAGAGAGTTGATGCACTGAATTCAACATCAAGCTGGATAGGACCTTCGAGAACAACATTTAGTCTGCCAATCTCTTCTCACGGGCAAGGAAAGGCAGGTCCAGTGAGGTAAAGAAATCTGCTCAAGGTCACTGAACATGTTCGAAGCACAAGTGAGATTGAAACTCAAATGTTCTGGCTTTCCATTTTTCTTAATTGACTTGGATGGCCATTCCCCTTCTTTACCACCATATGCTTCTTCATGATCTGGAGGGGAAAAACCAGAATTCCCTGATACACTGGGAAAATCCCTCCTGTTTCTTACTGCGTCCATGACAGAAAACGGCGGGGGGAGGGAGGCAGGGGGAGCTGAGCGACAAGCAAGCTATGACTTTCCTTGCTGTTACATTTATGGAGCCGTCTTTCTTCAATCCCATAGCGAAATGATGGCTGAATCCAGTTGATGGCTGAATAAAACTGGATGATTTCATGTGACTCAATTCACAGAAACATGTTCATGTACTCTCAACCATCCCTGTTTTGGAAATCATTCCAGGGGCGCCTGGGTGGCTCAGTGGGTTAAGGGTCCGACTCTTGATTTCAGCTCAGGTTATGAACTCAGCGCCGTGAGATCGAGCCCCGTGTTGGACTCCATGCCGAGTGCAGGGTCTGCTTGGGATTCTCTCTCCCTCTGCCCCTCCTGCTTGTGCTCTCCCTATCCCTCCTCTCTCTAAAATAAATACATCTTTAAAAAAAAGAAAGAAGAAAGATTTCCAAAACAAGCCCCACAGTACCTTTACCACTTTACCAGCTTTCTCTTCCAACAACAGATTGTTTAGGCCCAAGGGGCAGGCACACTTCATGGCATTACAGTAAACTTATATTAGATTTTTCTGAGTACTGCTGATAACTTGAACAGGGCAGCTGAAACGAAGGTGGACAGTGAGGCCATGGGAACAATGGGGTTGCTTCTGCTTCGCATCTCCAGGGGCTGAGATTTGGTTTTCATACATCTTGACACCTGTCGAACGGTCTGGAGCTTGTGATCTTCAGGCTTTCTCGGTAAATAGTCAGGCACTGACTGGCAGGCAGAGGGCTTAGCCAGGGATTTCTGGGAGCTCTAATTCAGGTTCACGGACAGGCTGTTAAGCTCTGAACCAGACTCACTGAGGCGGTACACGTTGGCGATGATACCATTTCCCGTCCCCTGAAGAGCTCCCTGACACAGGCTGCCGAGAACGAAGCCCAAACTGACAAATGAAGATGGGCCGGGGAGGTGAGGCACGGGGCAAGTGACCAGCCGACCTGGGGCTCCAGCCCCCACCGCTGAGCCCAGTGGGTCCAACCCCGAGAGCAGCACAGCAGGAGGGACTGCCCGAGTTCGGCTGGCAGCCGCTGCCGTGTCTGACTGTCCAGAGATAAACACACAGCTGAGGAGAATCCAGGAATATCCCCCAGAGAGAAAGCCCTGTTTTTGTCTGACAAAGCTGCTCTGACCCCAGAGGAGTGCACAATAGGAAATGCAAGTTGGACAGAAAATCAATTGGGACGGGAAACAGGATCATCCCTGCTCAAGCTCAGTTCCAAGATACGATACTGTAATAACCCAGAGCAGCTCCACCAGGGAGCCTCGGGCTCTCTGCACCCCCCACCCCTACACACCGCAGGCCGACGGGAAAAGGGAGGCCCAGAGATGCCACGCGAGGGGGCCCCGCGTCTTGGCATCACGGCTCACCGTGCTTTCAACGAGATCTGAGGTTGTTTCTGCTGCGACCAATGAAAAGGATGATGGTGGTGTCTTAAGAGGACCTTGAACTACAGGCAGGGAAAACCTCTTTGATAAGGAAGGGGAGGACAAAGCTTCAGTCTTAGCACAGTGACTCTTCTCTGAGCCAGTCAATATATCATGATTCCTGACCGGAAGGGGGACAGATGTCTGCCGAGGTTCCTGAGTTCCCGCAATGTCAAGTACCGGACACAGAGAGATGAAGACACACTCACTCCTGGCATGGACCAGACGTTCAGCCTGTTCGGCCAGCACTACTAGAAGTCTTGGCCAGGCTTCACAGAAGTGGACTCTGTAACATCTGATAGGCTCGTTTCCCTGCTGGGGCAGCGGGAGCCCAGTTCCAGAGGCGAAAGCAGGTCCCCTGCCTCGGGGTCAGTCTCGCAGTCATCTGTCAAACTGTGAAAATGGGTCAAGGGCAGACCCTTGCCACAGGAGCTACTGAACAATGAAGAGCATGGAAAGAGGATCTCGTTGAAGAGGATCTTGCAAGGTTCAAGTGGCGGCTGTGACTTAGTTAATAAAGAACAACGATGGCTCAAACGTGGCCCCGCATAGCGGTTCATGCCACGATTATTTACACTAAATTGGATTTTCTCTTCCTGGAGGTGTTGTGGGTTTGGGGAAGGAATACTGGATGCGAACCCAGAAGATACAATCTCCAGATCCAGCTCTGACCAGTGTTAGCTGTGCAAACTCAGGCACCGTCCTTAACTTCTCTGCGCCTCGGTTTCTTTATATCAAGTGGGGATACCTGCTCGCCTCCTTCTCAGGACTGCTGTAAGGACTGAAAGAGATTGTGTATGGGAAAGTGTTTTGAAAATTCCAAAATGCTGCGCAAATACTACTTTTTATTACTTTTATTACGTTTTTCTTACTTGGTTTTTCTTATGAAAACACCGTCTGATGACGGAAGGCCAGTGGGTAAGGGAAAGCCAACATGGGATCAGGACTTGTCCTCTCAAAACTGATCAGGTGGCTAATCCAAGCTTGAAAAAAAATAAATCCGGAATTGAATACAAATGCAAAGTGAAAGCCATTCCCTTGATCAGACCTGTTGGAAAAAAGGATTTCATTTTCTCTGCTAGACTCTGGGCGGGCAGGGGGGTCTGAAGGTACCAAGGGCTGGCACTGATGCAGTCATCACAAGGAACAATCCAGCAATGCACTGTTCAAACCCGGCTCGGGAAATGAGGGTTACACGAAAAGGCAGGCAGGAGGCAGGGAGCTGGGTTAGGAACACAAACAGGTTGAGTAATCAATCCAAAATCACAGTTGTGAAAACCACATAAAAAGCCATCTGGCCTCCTGGATCGAGTGGGACATTAAGCGAAGGCAGCCTTCCAGTACACATGTTCTCATTTCTCTGAGAACAGCTCTTCTCATTACCCAATCGACTGTGAAAGCGCTACCCCGATCCTGGTCCAGTTACCTACCCTCGCCAGAACCACTCCAAATGCTCTGGAAACAGCTCACGTCTCCAGGGAAGGCTGTTCAGCCCGACACTCTTTGCATTGCAAAAACCGCCTGGTGACATGTGGGGTCTCTTCTGCTTTCCTGAGACAGACTGCCATGAAGGTCTCCATCTTCCTCTTGCCTTAAACATGTTTATAAGAACCATGGACGATATTCTGGAAGATCATTTTTGCGCATGTGGTAAAATACATATGTGGTGAATTTTACCACTTTCGTGTTTTAAGGTATATAAGCCACCGGCATAGGGCCACCGGGTGGCTCAGTTGGTTAAGCGTTCACCTCTTGATTTGGCCTCTGGCCCTGATCGTGAGATCATGGGGTCATGAGACGGACATCTCTGTAGGGCTGTGTGCTGGGTGTGGAGCCTGCTTAAGATTCTCTATCTCCCTCTTCCTCTGCCCCTCCCCCTCCCCTCTAAAAAATAATAATAATAAGTCAATGGCATTTGAGTACACTGCTTTGCAACCATGACCACCACCCCCTCCAGAAGCCTGCACCCATGAAACAGTAACCCCATTCCGCTCCAACCAGCCGCTGGTATCCTCTCCTTTCCATCTCTGTGAATTTGTCCACCATGTAAGTGGAATCACACAACGTCTGCCCATCTGTGTCTGGCATATTTCCCATAGCCCTGCGTCTTTAGGGTTCATGCACGAGTTGCAGCCTGGACAGCGACTTTGTTCTTTTCTCAGCACTGGATAATATTCCATTGTACGTATTTGTGTATCTGTTTCCCCATGAAAGCACTCTGAAAACTAGATTTTATTGAGCACAAGCTCCTGTGGAGCTCAGGAAGGTCACATGGCCCACCAGTTGGGACACTAGGCATCAGTCTTCCAGATTCCCAAGCACAGGAGAAATCTGCCGCCATGGTGTTCCCCTTCCCGCCGGCCAAGCTGAGAGCTCACGGAAGGGCAGGAACCATGTCCTCACCTCACATTGTCCCCGTTCCCTTCAACCAGGACGGTGCCCAGAACAGGGTTGGCACTTGCTGAATGCTTCCTAAAGAACTACGTAAACCTTAGGAATATCTTTTTCTGAAGGCTGAGCCTCCTCCTTTTCTTTAAGTAAGGTTATGTTCTAGAAAAAAGCCACAGTGTTCAAAAGGACACTTCCTGCAAATGAAGGCTTTTTAAACCGTGCGCCTTACTTTTTGAAGGCAGAATTTATTTGATCAGCCAAACAAGGGATAGTGTGTGGTTACAGAAAGAATACAGGACACGGAGCCAAAAGATAAGGATTCGAGGGTGCCTTAGTGACTCAGTCGTAGATTTTGCTTCAGATCATGATCTCGGGGTTGGAGATTAAACCCCTTGCTGGGCTCTGTGCTGAGTGTGGAGCCTGCTTGGGATCCTTTCTCCCTTTCCTTCAGCCTCTCCTCTTTCTCTCGCTCTCACCTTCTCTCAAAAAAGAGTAAAAAGAGAGAGAGACAGAGAGAGAGAAGATAAGGATTTAAGGATTCAAATCCTGCCTCTTCCCCTCCCCCAGCTGTGCGATCTTGGTTAAGTCATTGGACCTCTCGGAATGTTGGTTTCAACATCTATAGAACGGAAATAGTAATGGCTCTCAGAGATTTTTTGATAATCAAATATTATTCCCAAACCTAAAAATTAATATATACAGTTCACACTATATATACTGTAGGTCAGTTCTACTTGCTTCAACATAAAAATTCTCTTAAAAGTGCCACCTAAGAAGTCAACACATAGGGGCGCCTGGGTGGCTCAGTTGGTTAAACATACACCTTTATGGGATGCCTGGGTGGCTCAGTTGGTTGGGCGACTGCCTTCGGCTCAGGTCATGATCCCGGAGACCCCGGATCGAGTCCCACATCAGGCTCCCTGCTTGGCAGGAAGCCTGCTGCTTCTCCCTCTCTTACTCCCCCTGCTTGTGTTCCCTCTCTGGCTGTATTTCTCTCTGTCAAATAAATAAAATCTTTAAAAAAAAAAAATACACCTTTGGCTCAGGTCATGATCTCAGGTTCCAGGATCGAGTCCTGCATCGCCTCCATACTCAGCAGGGAGCCTGCTCCTCCTTCTCCCTCTGTCCCTCCCCCCGCTGGTGTGCACTCTCTCTCTCTCTGTCTCAAATAAATACATGATAAGTCAACACATAAATGAAGTCACTAGAGATCACTATGAGTTACATGTGGGAGAAGCACAAGATTATACAGTACGGAGGTGAGGCTGTAGAAAGGATTTGGAAAAAACTAGTTTTGATTGAGCCCCTTCCAAAAGCGATGGGCGTGAACTACTGGGGATGGAATTCAAGGCAAGGGACATAAAGTTAATAAAGGCAAGGACGTGAAAACCAGGAGATGGCAAGGGAAAAGCAAAGTCAACTTCGCTAAGCAAGCCTTTATTGTTCCTGACCTGACATTCCAGGCATCCCACCAAGATGGGTGAAGCCAGCAGGAGATGGCAAGGTAACAGCCATAGGAAAGATCCTCCGATCACAGGCTCCCCAGAACGAAGCCCGGTGAGCACTGAGATCCAAATCCACTCCCTGACTGCACCTTTGTTTGGGGCCTTATCATCCCCCCTCAGATTACTATCTACACCTCTAACTGCTGTTCTCGCCTCTGGTATTAAATGGTGCTACCCTATAATCATGGAGATTCAGAACTTTTTAATAAGGGATGTGAACGACAAAGCCCGCGAAGAGAGACCTGAGTTAGCAGCATGGGTACTAGCTGCTTGTTCCTAAAAGGGCAATGCCATGTACCATGCCTACCCTCCTTGTTCTCTGCCCTTAGGGTAAATTTCTCATCCCATAAGAAGAAAACCATGACAACACCCTAAAACTTTCAGGACCCTAAGTCTTCCCTCCCCCAAAGCCACAGCTCCGAGCAGCAACGGGGGCCCAAATTGACAAATAAACCCAAGGGCTATAGGCTGGCAAACCACCAAACTACAGACTCATTGAAACCTACCTACCTTGAAATCCACATTAGGCTAGGTGCAGGGTTATAAAGATGACTAATGGAGAGGACAGACATCTCCACAAGTTCAAGTCTGAACCAGAGCTGTCTCAGGCAAACCTTAATTCCCAAATACGGTCTCACGCTCCCTGAGACCTCCTTTGACCCCAAGCCATCAAGTCAAAGCCTATCTGCCCACATCATTCTGAGAAGGCAAATCCGGTTTACATGAAACTAGAGGGAGGAATTTTTCTCAAATTAAGGAATGGATATCTTCTTGATGGATATCTTCCTGTCAATTAGTTTGAGTCCCTGAAAAGGAATGTTTCCAAAAGGACTTAAGAAAAGCCCAAGTAAAAAAAAAAAAAAAAAAAAAAAAAGGAAAAGAAAAAAAGAAAAGAAAAGAAAAGCCCAAGTAGAGGGGCACCTGGGTGGTTCAGTCATTGGGTGTCTGCCTTCAGCTCAGGTCATGATCCCGGAGACCCAGGATCGAGCTCCACATTGGGCTCCCTGCTCGGTGGGAAGCCTGCTTCTCCCTCTCTCACTCCCCCTGCTTGTGTTCCCTCTCTCACTGTGTTTCTCTCTGTCAAATAAATAAAATCTTTTTAAAAAGAAAAGAAAAGAGAAAAAAAAAGCCCAAGTAAAATAGCCATCTCTACTGTCCAAATGCCTCCAGGAAGTTCTCTTTCTCTCTCTCTCTTTCTCTCTCTCTCTCATCACCTCCATCATGCCTGCCAAATGCATCAGCATCTTCTGTGTGCTTTTTGATAAGAAATGAAAATAGCACTTCATGTGAAATCAGAGGAGACCTCGAGGGGTGGGGATGGAGATTTCGTTTCACTATTGGAGGGGGGCTTGCTTTGGCTCTGTGGTTGGGAGTTCTCCAATCTTCCTTAGGTCTGACCACAGCCATTCATCACTGATCAGTTTCACTCGTCTCTCCAGACCCGTGACTACCACACGAATGACCAGCTGCTTCAAGCAGATGACTGGTCCAGTTTTGTCAAACTAAGAAGCTGACTGAATTGGTCATTTGTTGAACTGCAGTATCTAATTAATTCCGTTAAAATGCTAAACCAATGGCACGTATAAACATTTCCCTAGAAGATACAGAGTTGTGTCTAATGTTCGAAAAAGGGTCATTTCTATGCATTCCAGATAAAGGTCTTTAACCAGTCTATGCGCTTCGCTAGTTAAGTCTTGATTGGTGTGAAACACACCACTTTGAGCTCTAACACTCCGCATGCTTTCCCAGGAGCTGGAAGCGACTGGGATATGTTTGAGAAAACATCACAGCAGTCAAAAACTGGAGTGCCTGTGAAATTCGAATGGGGTCTTCTCAAGAACATTTCCTTTAAGAACTGGTTCCAGCCCTTGTCCTCACCTCCACCTCAACCAGTTCTCCCCTCCCTAGCCCCAGCATGAGCAGAGCTGAAAGAGAACCCAGTGATCTCGACGGAAAAGCAAACAACTGCTCTGTGCCTGATTCAGTTTAATGCTGACGTTTAAGGGCAGCGAAGGTCGTTGGATTCCTTGAGGAGACAAACTGGCTCCTTATTTATAAAGCCATTTCAGAAAAAGGAAAAAGCACAATGGTAAACTTTAAGAATGGAGCTACTCCACTCCTTCAAAGACGGAAGACAGACCTCAAGTTCCCTGCTGGAAGGATTCTCCTGGTTAGCCTTGGACTCCTTAGTTCTTTCCTTGAGAAGAGAGTGAGGGGGAGGGGAGGGGACGAGGACCTTGTCACAGATCCGCTCTCTGCTCCTCTTTCATGGCTGAAGTGAAGTGAGCGCCTGGAGGCTCCGTGGGAGGTTTCCAACACAACTGCACTGACTTCCATTTCTATGGCTCTTTTCTCTAAAAAGGGCTCTAAGTGTTTTATGAACCTTGCCATAGACTTCCTGTCCACAGCCCCTGAGGATGCAAAACAGGGCCACCATTATGGTCTAGGCTCCTTAAAGGAACAAGCCAAAACAGTCTAACTGCCTTATTTCTCAAGGGGACACCACCCACGGGAAATCAGAGTTTTCCTTAGCCAACTCAAAGACCGCGTATCGTGATGCTTCTCTTCCAAGGAGGCAGCTCAGAATGGCTACATTCAGGGTTGTGTTCCTCAACAGAACAACAAAATACAAGAAAGGAAGAAACCTCCCTTCTCTATCGCCAGGCTTTACCCCAAGAATTTTTGTACGAAGAGCCATCAGCTGCTGCCAGGCTATATTCTCTCTAGGGAGATGCTGAGGCAGCCCAGGCTTAGGGAAATCAGTCAGCTCGCCCAGAGCCAGGTACAGTGTCCAAGTGCACGAAAAGCACGGAGTTCAAGCCCACAGCACTCCACTTCCGCCACCTACCTCCATGACCGCAGAACCGGCTCCAGGCACCCTCAGCACACAACATCCCTTTTGCTTCCGGCTCCCCATACCGAGGCATCGCTGACACACACCACTCAGGACACAGTCAAGCAAAAACGAGAACAAAATCAAAGGGATAGCCCAAGCAGAAGACAGAGGGAAAACCAAGTTTTTCTTGGCACTGAGGACAGGATTGTGAAAAATTAAATACATGCATGCACACACACACACACACACACACACACACAAGGCTTGGGTAGAAAGCCTCTTGAAATTACATTTCTCGAATTTTATTATATTAGCTTGGTGGCACTGTTATTGAACATTAAAGATAATGACTCCATTCCACAAGTAACCCAATACCGAACATGATTGAGAAGCAAGACCTGGGCTATAAAGAAAACTTCAGGAGGGCACGTGGGCCACCTGGTGAAGGATCTGCTGGCCAGAGGCTCTAAATGCTCCATCAGGAAGAAGCGGAACGGTCATTACGCTGTTTCTATGGCCCACTCAGAACCGAGGACAGCTGGAATCGGTCACCTGGCTGCACACACAGGCTTGGTTTACTCCCTGGACAAAAACGTGTCAGTTATTCCCAGAATACCATGAAGCTAGTAAAGGGGTGCTTCCAAGACCCTCCCACGGGACGAGTCCAGAAGGAAGACCTTGGCTTCCCGTGAGAGCCAGCTCCCTAAGGTAGTTAAAAGGTTCTGATGAACTGCAAGGTTTTTAAATGATGCCCAATAAAAGGGTAAAAATAAGAAAGCAACTGTCAGGGGTGAGGAGGACGTTGTCTCAGGAGAATAGGCTTCAGACACTGTCTCCATTCAGATCAGCCACGTCCAAAGCCAGTCTGAAGACTCTGCAGCCCCCAGCCCCCTTCCCTGGAGGTGCCCAGGCAGGACAGCTTCCTCCCCACCGCTTCCCTTCCCTTCCCATCCCATCCCATCCCATCCCTGTCCCCTCAGCTTCCAGGGGCCACTGTGAGCCCTTAAGGCAGAGACCTCACTGTCCAACCTGGGCTTCAGAAGGACGTAAACGTGCTCATAAAAGATTTATTTGAATGAGTACTGCTGACAAGGCCATGCGCAATCTTAATGTGAATTCAATTTAGTCAGATTGCTTTTTTCCTAACACCTCATGGGAAGGGGGGAGAATGAGGTTCTTGTTTTATTTTATTAAAGTAAAACTGACATACAATACCCTATTCATTTCAGGTGTGCATCATACAAATTGGATATTTTTATACATTGCAAAACGATCCCCACGATAAGTCAAGTTACGATCTGTCGCCATACAAAGTTATTACGATGTTCTGACCATACTCCCTATGCTACACGACTTACTTATTTTATAAACTGGAAGTCTGTGCCTCTTAATCCCCTTTGCCTTTTTCTCCAGCCCTCCAAATGCTCCCCTCCAGGAACCGAAAATTTATTTCTTGCATCTATGGGTCTGCATCTATGGTTCATTTGTTTTGTTTAAATTCCACACAGAAGGTGTGCCTGGGTGGCTCTGTCAGTGAAGCATCTGCCTTCAGCTCAGTTCATGATCTCGGGGTCCTGGGATTGAGCCCTGAGTCAGGCTCCTTGCTCAGTGGGGAGTCTGCTTCTCCCTCTTCCTCTGCCCCTTCCACCCTACTCGTGTGCTCTTTTTCTCTCAAATAAAATCATTTTAAAAAAATAAATAAATTCCATATATAAGTGAGATTACATGGTATCTATCTTCCTCTACCTGACTTATTTCATCCCATATAATGCCCTCTAGGTGCGTTCATCATTGTCACAAATGGCCAGATCTCATCCTTTTTTATGACTGAGTAATAACCCATCGCGTGTATACGCCATGTCCTCTTTATCCAGTCATCTGTTGATAGACACTTGGTCAGCTTCCATATCTTGGTTGTTGTAAATAATGGTGCAATAACCATATGGCTCCATGTAGCTCTTCAAATTGGTATTTTTGTTGTCTTTGGATAAATACCCAGAAGTAAAATGGCTGGATTGTAGGGTAGTTCCATTTTTAATTCTTTGAGGAAGTGGGAGATGGTGCTCTGATGGTGGTGAATGGAATGGATTTTACATCCAGTCTGACATGCTTCTCTCATCTGTTCTCTATGCAGCCCAGGAAGAGTTTTCAAAGTGAATTGGGTTATATCTTTCCCTATTTAAAACCCTTCAACAGCTTTTCATCCCTCCTGGAAAATAGCCCTTAGGGCCCTCGAAGCTATGGGAGACCAGATCTGCACACCCTCTCTCCTCCCCCCAGTTCCCCACACATCTTGCTCTTTCCCTCTTTGGGGGCCTCCTCCTTGCTCACTCCCCCTGGGAAGTGCTCCCCATCGCCTTCCCGCCTCATCACAGCTCCTCCTCGGTGAGCATCTCTGACCCACTGTGAGGGTCTTGGCTTTGACGTCAGACCCTCAACACGCCAGTGGCTACTGGTTCTCTCCAAGCCTACATGTCTTTGTGACAAATCATATAGTGGTCTCTCCTCCGACATCTTTACAAGTTCAGGACAAGAATTACGTTCCCCTTGCTCACCGCTCTATTCCTAGTAAGAGCATGGCCTGCACCAGGCGCTCGCTAGTGGAGCAAATGCCCAGTAAATAATTTGCCAACTGAAGGGAAGGACTTGGCCACTGACAGGGCAGCACGAGGGCCTGAGTGTGTGGCTAACAATGGACTGGAGCCAATGAGAAGCGGGTGAAGGATGAGAAAAGGATCTAGCATGGAACCAAAAAGAAACTTCACCAGCTCTGATAGAGTTTCCCAGATTTTGGCTAAATCAATACTCCTCAGGTTTAATTCAAGTTTGGGGGAGGAGGGTGTTTGTTTGGTGTATTTCCTATCTTGAAAGTATGGTAGATTATTTAGGAAAATGTCTTCAATTCTTCTCTTCTCTGTATCCCTGTCCCCCGCAGTGTGACTGCGAACCTCCTGCCATTAGAAGGTGAAGTTTATTCCTCTCCCTTTAACTGGCCTTGTGATTTCTTTAGCCAATAACATACAGCAGAAGAGGCACACTACCCCCTTTTAAGCTTGGGCCTCAAGCCATCACACATACTTCTCCCCCTTGGAACACTGCCCCACTGCCTCTTAAATAAGCCTGGGCTACTAATGGAAGATAAATGATCACAAGCCCCCAACTGACTTGGAAAGCTGACAGCAGACATGTGAGGGAACCCAGGAGAAACACCTGCCTGAGCCTGGTCTAAACCACCAGACTGCAAAATCTTGGCTAAAGAAATGACTGTTCTTGAAGTTACTAAGTTCTGGGGTGGCTCATTGAAACAACAGGTGACTGGTACACCACGGGGGCACCGGGATACAGAAATGAATGAGGTACGGAAAAGCCCCCACCCTGATGAGATAGACACTACTTCCACTCATTTATTCAATACAGGTTTTACTGAGCACCTACTGAATGCCAGGCTCTTATTTAGCTGCTAGAGATACACGGTGACAAGACACAGCCCTTGTCCCAATGAAAAAATACATAGACAATAAATACGCAATTGCAAATCAATATGGTAACCACTAAGACGGGGGAAATGGAGCCTCGCAGAGTTGGAAGTAGGACTGAGAGTGGAGTGGGGGCAGTGTGGGGGCTTCCCAGAGAAAACGATGTCTAAGCAGAAGAAAGCAGGAAAAGATTTTTCTAGGTGGAGATTTGCTACTTCTATTTCCAATCTGTGCTGCCTGTTGCCAAGAGGAGGACATGGATCATCTCCACTGCTGCTCCTGTCCCGTCTTTGTTGGTCTTCTGAATGCACTGAGAAAACTCAGGGAATAGACTCCCAGATCTCCTGCAGAATAATCGGCAATCTGGAACCTATCACTCCATGAAAAGAGTTTTACTTGAACCCCCTCCCACCCTCCAAATAAGAGGAAGGAAAAAATTCAGGTAGATGGGAAAGGAAAATACAGTAGCTCCAAATGTGTAGTTATTCAAGGAGGAAGAAAAGACCTCGAGACTGCAAAAACTCATTTGAGCCACAAAGCCGCAATTTAAGTTAGCAATTTTCACCCTTGATGTTGCATACTACTACTGATTACACCAATTAATTAAAGTGGATACATCTGGTTCCTTCTAATTTTCTGCTATCAGGCATCGAGCAACTACTAATCAATGTTTATTAGATGATTTTTTCAAGTCCATATACTCCCTAACTAGAAAAATCACAATAATAATAATCGAATGGGGTAATAGAAGTTTCTATAATGTCTGGATTCCTGTGACTTATAGTAATTTCTCCAGTGATACTCTTACCCAAAGGACAGAAGATGCCTCCAAATCCCACCATCTATGATTAAACCAAAATTTCGGTTCACTGCATTTCATGAAGAAAGTTGCCTGAGACTTGATCAATCAGTGGTGAGGTTCCCAAAATTATGGGTGATTCAGAGGGAAATATTTTATTTCTGAGCAACTTTTACTCACCAGTCCTAACAGCTCTCTTCTACATGTAAGTCATGCAAAGGCAGCACAAATCTCAGGCACGATCAAATATAACACAGCCTATTATGTGAGATGCCTCTGTGATACTTCCGGCAGGTATGGAAAAATAGCTGGGACTATTTGGATTGAATCTCTTCTTGTGGCTAAAAACTCTCTTCCTCGAAATAGGAACAATAACCTGATGCTCGAGCATGGTGGAGGTTCCAGGTCTTTGGGCAAGACACCAAGACTCGGGTTATTCCTGGGGCGCCTGGGTGGCTCAGTCTTGGTTAAGCGTCTGCCTTTGGCTCAGGTCGTGATCCCAGAGTCCTGGGATGGAGCCCCACATGGGTTCTCCGCTCAGCTGCAAGTCTGCTTCTCCCTCACTCTCTCTCTCTCAAATAAATAAATAAAATCTTAAAAAACAACAACAAAAAGGACTCTTGGGTTACTCTTGCTGTTAATGATTGAGGTGAATAAGTGGTTTAATAAGTGGTTAATGATTGAGGTTTATAAGTGTTAATTCACAGATCCAGTTCAATGGATGTATAGCTCCTCCTCCTCGAAATTCCAAGAAACTAGACACACATCAGAATCAACTGATTGAGAAAACTGTCAACCAGCTTGTGATCTTGTCACTCTAGGAGTCCCACTTGTCCTGTAGCCCAGGGCAAGGCTCTAGTTTCAATGGACCCAACCCATTCCTATGCCCTTCCTCCACACGAGCACTGTCTTTTCTAGAGAAATTTGCTCAGAACTCTTTGCTGTCAGCTATCATTTCTGGTTAAGATTATGTTCTGGAGGCACTAAAGACAGATTATTAAACTGGATGCTGCATTATTCTCAATCCATTTATGCTGTCCATGTTCCCGTTTTCTGTCGGTTGCTAAGGAGATTAGCGTGAAATGGGGTCCCTGTCCTACTAGGTTAATAATTTTACACCACTCACTCACCATAGAAGTCATAATCTCCGTGTGTGAAATCACTCTGCATTGCTGTGAAAATGATTGCAATGCGTGGATTGAAACATTACGACTTCAGGTTGGAGATAGTAGGAAGAGCAGATGGACTCCTAGAAAATCCAAAAGTTTTTCCAGCAATAATGCTCAAGGCTAAAACACAGTGGGAGGAAAAGACAGTACAGAGAAAGAAAATAATTTGGGATATGGAAACTGACTGTCGGTGGATTTTCTAGTTGTTTCCTTCTCTTACCATTCATTGTATTTTTAATATTTTTATTTTATTTCATTTTTTTAGAGAGAGAGTATGCACGCATGCACACAAGCAGGGGGAGGGAGGGCAGAAGGAGAGGGAGAATCTCCAAGAACCTCCATGCCCAGCGTGGATGTGGGGCTCGATCTCACGACTCTGCTCCTGAGCTGAAATCAGGAGTCCAACACTTAACTGACGGAGCCACCCAGACGCCTCTCATCCCTTTAATTTTTAATAAAACCTACAATAATATGACGAGGCCACTCAAAAGATAATTATCAAAACCCAGAAGCTGATGGGAAAAATAAAGGTGGGGAGGTGAAAAGGAAAAGCTACTTTGCGATGAAACTGCTAAACTACTGTTAGGGTTAGAATTCTTTCCTTTTCGGGTGCCTGGGTGGCTCAGAGGGTTAAAGCCTCTGCCTTCGGCTCAGGTCATGATCTCAGGATCCTGGGATTGAGGCCTGAGTCAGGCTCTCTGCTCAGCGGGGAGCCTGCTTCCTCCTCTCTCTGTCTGTCTCTCTGCCTACTTGGGATCTCTCTCTCTCTGTCAAATAAATAAAATCTTTAAAAAAAAAAAAAAGACATTTAAATCCTGCTTAATATGAAAATCTAACGACTTAAATAAAGTCATAGCATTTAACAAGAGTAGAAAATGAATCATATATGAATCATTAAACATTTTTTGAAATAAAAATTAAATAGCCAAAAATATATACTATGATCACCACAGAGAAAAAACAGTCCCCGATCTGCAAAGATTTTCCTGTTCCATATGACAAAAACAAAAACAAAAACAATTTGTGAAAAGTTGCAAGGAAAGCAAAGATTTTTAATTGAAATTATAAATGTCCTGGGAAAAAACTGCTACTTCAATTTACACCCAAGTCCTTTTTATAAAGCGAGTCATCTTTAATTAAAGAATAGACAATACCTGCTTTATATTTTTAATACATATTCCAAATATCTGGAGATCTTGAAAATGAACCCATTTGTATCCCGGTAATTTCCTGCAGAATTATGATATTTTTGTTCACCATTAGCTTAAGAAGCAGTATCTAAAATATACAGGGTTAGATTTTGTTTTACAACCTCCTACCCTTCCCAGGCTACGAAGCTCCAGGTAATCCCAGGTATTCCACAGGCCAGGTGACACCCTTGGCCTGTGAGGGACAAATTTTAAGGGACAAGCCTGCCACATTCATTCCTGTTCTCAGGAGCCCTCCCCTTAGCAAGTGATAAAGCAAGAGGAAACAGGGGTCTCCTTGAGTGAGTATTCTTCTGCTTTTCTTTTCTCTTTTTGATAATTTCAGGAATTAGCCCATCTAGGTTATTCCATCTGAGAGACCCCCCAGAGGTAAAAATGAATATACCTGATTAATAAATCCAACCCTCAAGACATTTAAACTTTTGGCAGTGAAACTCAGAGTACACTGATCCACCCACACTACAGATACAGTGCTCAGATACAGAGCCCTATCTCTTCAAAACTGAGTTAGTATTCCAAATTCTTTATCTGTGCCTAACACATGATTTTGCAGTTCCTTCCACTAGCGGAAGAATGTATTTCCTACCCCAGTGGGGGCTATGTGAGAGCCGTGGGAAATGGAATGTATGTAGAACTTAAGTGTGCAAGGCCTAGACCTTAAGTGACATGGCCCCTTTCTGCCCAGCAGTCTTGGACATCTGCCACTGCCATAAGAAGAAAATTTTCACATGATAAAAGTCATGCATGAAAAATGCACAGCTAACATCATACTCAATGGGGAAAAGCTGAAAGCTTTTTTCTTTTTTTTTTTTTTTTAAAGATTTTGTTTATTTGACAGAGAGTAACACAGCCAGAGAGGGAACACAAGCAGGGGGAGTGAGAGAGGGAGAAGCAGGCTTCCCACCGAGCAGGGAGCCTGATGTGGGACTCGATCCCAGGTCTCCAAGATCATGACCTGAGCTGAAGGCAGTCACTCAACCAACTGAGCCACCCAGGCGCCCCGAGAGCTTTTTTCTTAAGATCAGGAACAAGACAAGGATGTCCATTCTTGCCACTTTTATTTAACATAGTACTAAAAGTCCTAGCCACAGCATTCAGATGAGAAAGAGAAATAAAATGCATCCAAACTGGTAAGGAAGAAACAAAAATTTCACTATTGCAGATGACACAATACTGTACATAGAAAACCCTAAAGACCCCACCCAAAAACTACTGGAACACATAAATGAATTCAGTAAATTTGCAGGACACTAAATTAATACACAGAAATCACTAAATGCAAAGTAGCAGAAAGAGAAATTTAAGAAAACAATTCCATTTACATCTGCATCAAAAAGAATAAAATACCTAGGCATAAAATTAACTAAAGGGGTGAAAGATCTGTACTCTGAAAACTTAACTACTAATTAAAGAAATTGAAGATGACACAAATAATTGGAAAAATATACCATGCTCATGGATTATAAGAATTAACATTGTTAAAATAGCCATACGACTCAAGGCAATCTACAAATTCAGTGCAAACCCTGTCAAAATACCAACAGCGTTTTTCAGAGAACTAGAACAAACAGCACGAAAATGTGTATGGAACCTCAAAGCACCCTGATTAGCCAAAGCCATCTTGAGAAAGAAAAGAGCAGGAACAGTCACAATCTCAGATTTCAAACTATACCACAAAGCTGTAGTTATCAAACAATATGGTACTGGCACAGAGACAGACACACAGAGCCCTGCAACAGAACAGAAAACCCAGAAACGAACCCACAACCATATGGTCAAGTAATCTTTGACAAAGCAGGGAAGAACATCCAATGGGAAAAAGTCTCTTCAATAAATTGTGTGCGGAAAACTGGACAGTTACACACAAAAGAATGAAAAATGATACTTTCTTACACCATACACAAAAATAAACTCAGAATGCATTGAAGATCAAAATGTGAGGCCTGAAACCACAAAACTCCTAGAAGAAAACACAGTCATTAATCTCTCAGACATCATTCATAGAAACATTTTTCTAACACATCTCCCAGGCAGGGAAACAAAAGCAATACCAAACTGTTGTGGCTACATAAAAATAAAAATCTTCCACACAGTGAAGGAAACAGTCAATAAAATGAAAAGGCAACCTATGAAGTACGAGAAGATATTTGCAAGTCATTAACCGATAAGGGGTTAAAACATATAAACTATATAAAGAACTTACACAATTCAACACCAAAAAAACAAATAAACCTACTAAAAAATAGGTAGACGACCTGCAAAGATACTTTTTCAAAGAAGATATGCAAATGGTTAACAAATGCCTGAAACGATGCTCAGATCACTCACTCATCAGGGAAATGCAAATCAAAACCACAATGAGATACTACCTCCACCAGTCAAAATGGCTAGTATCAAAAAGATAAGAAATAACAAGTCTTGGTGAGGATGTGGGGGAAAATTCCCACCACACACTGTTGGTGGGAATGCAGACTGGTGCAGCTACTATGGAAAATAGTACAAAGATTCCTCAAAAAATTAAAAAGAGAAATATCATAAGACCCAGTAATTCGACTACTGTATGCTTACCCAAAGAAAAAGAAAACAAAGACGCTAATTCAAAAAGATCTATGCACCCCTAAATTTACTGTGACATTATTTACAATACACAGATATGGAAGCAACCCAAGTGTGTCCATTGTTAGAAGAATAAAGAAGATGTGACATTAACACACACACACACACATATATATATAATGGAATACTAGTCAGCCATAAAAGATGAAATGTTGCCATTTACAACAATGTGGATGGGCTTAGAGGGTACTGTGTTAAGTGAAATACATCAGACAGAAAAAGACAAATACCACTTGATTTAGTAATAAATAAACACAAACAAAAAAGCAAAAACAGACCCTAAACACAGAGAACGAAGGGTGCCTGGGTGGCTCAGGCTGTTAAGTGTCTACCTTTGGCTCAGGTCATGATCCTGGAAGCCCCAGGTTCAAGCCCCGCATTGGGCTTCCTGCTCAGCAGGGAGTCTGCTTCTCCCTCTCCCTCTGCCCCTCCCCTTGCTCATGTTCTCTCTCTCTTGCTCACTCGCTTGCTCTGTCTCGCAAATAAATAAATAAAATCTTAAAAAAAAAAAATACAGAGAAGGGGCACCTGGGTGGCTCAGTCATTGAGTAGCTGCCTTTAGCTCAGATCATGATTCCAGAGGCCCAGGATCAAGCCCTGCATTGGGCTCCCTGCTTGGCAAGAAGCCTGCAATCCCTCTCTCACTCCACCTGCTTGTGTTCCCTCTCTAGCTGTGTTTCTCTCTGTCAAATAAATAAATAAAATCTCTTTTAGAAAAAAAAAATAGAGAGAACAAATGATGGTTTCCAAAGGGGAAGGAGTGGAAAGGTAGGCAGAGTGAGTGATGCAGGCTTCCATCTGGGGAATTAGTAAGTCCTAGGCATGGAGGTGCAGCGTGGGGAACACAGGCAGTGGTCTGTGTCCTCATGGTGTTGCACAGAGATGGACAGTAGCCACACTGTGGTGAGCATGTGAGACAGGTGGACTTGGAGTTCCTATACCTGAAACTAGGGTAACATTGACTGCCAGCTACGTTTCAATTAAAAGGAGAGAAGGAGGAGGAGAAAACACTGGACTGATCCACAGAGGGTAAGAGATGTATAGGAGACTGAACCCAACCCAAGGGTGGGAACCAAGTGGATTGAGGCCAGTTTCAATCAGCAGACCCCAGCTAACTTCCCAGACCCAGGAGCAACAATAAATGACTGGTATTTTAAGCCATAAGGTTTGTGGTGGCTTATCACACCTCACTATGGGGAAAACAGATAACCCATTCTGTTTTACTGTTCCGTTGTTGTGTACCAAACTAATGTCTCGAAACCGTAAGAATGTAAGCAAGAGAATGCCACAGGAAACAGGTGGTCCCTGTCACTCAAAGGTTGACACCCTGGATGGTAGAATGAACATCTAGCCCGCAGAAGAAAACTACGGACATACACACCTCTCTCAGATGTGGCTCCGGGTATCTGAAGTAAATAATATAATAATGTCGAGGAGTTGATTAGCAATAAGTCCAGGACAGAGTTTCATCCAGGGGCTTAAAAAGGGGAAGGTACAATGAGGGGGCATTGCACGTGGGACTTCAAGAGTACTAGAATATTCAACTTTTATGTTGATGGACAGAACATGGGTGTTCTTTTCACTACTCTTCTAACTTTATATTGTCACTATATACACTTCAGGCACACACTTTTTTTTTCTTTTTTTTTGGCTATAAAAATAAAAGAAAGAGGCCACACAGGCCCCAGGCTCCTCTCCCCCAGGCTGGGTACTCCCACGGGAGTCACACCATGGCCGGCAAGCTGCTCAGGGGCCCGCAGGCAGCCCTTGTCTTTTCCAAGTAAGAGAAAACAGCTGGTGTGAGGCCCTGCCATCAGTAGTTTGGGGAGCGGCTGTGACGAGAGCACAGAGAGGATGGGGACATTCCCTGGGGAGAAATGAGAGGAGTCAGGCTCTGGGGAAGGGCCAGCCGCCATGATGTCAATCAGACAGAATAAAAGCGCCAGGCACTAAGCCCCAAAGGCCTTAGCCTCAGTTTGTCATCAGCAAAGGCCGCGGGCTCCAGCCTCCCACGGGTGGCAGGTCTGAGCCCGTGGAGAAGAGTTCGGATGACCTTCCCCTCTTGGCTTCAGCCAACAGATTCTTCTTTTCACACACACGCAGCTCGGAGACCACCCAGATTTCTTATTTCCCAACCCGGCCCCATCAACGGGACCAGTGTAGTACCCACCACTCCTCCCCATGTGCACACGGAGGCTGCGGTCCCGCACACTGCCAGGAAGCTGGGCTCTTAATACGGAGTCAGAGGAGAGCGTGAGTCCTGGGTGTCAAGTGCAGCTGGCGTGAGACATCACCCCACCCTGTATGCGGGTGCGTCTCAGGATAGTACCCTACACTTCATCGATCAAACCACTCCCCAAGATTTCCTGAGTGTCCAATTCATAGCAGAGAAAACAGGAAGACAAGTGAACTTTGGAAGCGGGGAACCGCAAGACTGGAGCTCGGCGCGCAGGCGCACTGGTGGCGCCCACGAGCCTCCCTTATTTGGAGGGAGGAATGTTCTGGAACCAAGAACCGTGCTGCCAAGTATAAAAGGCTGAGAGTGGAAGCAGGGAGAGTCCTTTCACGGGGAAATCCCATCCCCAGTTTTTATCTCTGTCTCTCCTTGGAACAAATTAAGACTCGTTAAGTGGGCCATTTTCCGCGCGGGCGGAAGAGAAAAAGAAATGTCTGATTCAGGAAAGGAACTGCTACTGCCAAAGAGAGAAAGCAGGGCCCTGCCTTTATGTCAAGGCTATTGATTGAGGCCCGAAATTCTGAATGCAGAGTAATGAAATAAAGAGCCTGGAAGAGGATAAGCGAGGGAAAATAAAAAGTACACTGAATGATGTCCGTGACTTGCAAAAGGGGCATTCTGGCGGCCGGATCAGTGCAAAGACATCAATACTCGAAGGATCTGGTGATAATGTGCAGAACGAGCCCATCAGTTGGAGAGAGGATGCAGATGACACGGAGGGAACAATGCAGGTAAATTGTCCTCCTGCAATGTATGCGTGGGGGAGGGGGTCTGGAGCGCAATTTCTAGGGCTGTACTTGGGGAAAATGATAGCACTCTTCTGCAGGCACTCTCCTTTTGTGATTCCCCCACCTCCCTTCTCCTGTAACATTTTTATAATAATTTTCCTGCCTGCCCACTCTTCCCCACCCCTTCCTGCCTCTTCCTGCTCCCTGCTTACAGAAATTCCAACGTCTGCAGGGGCGAGGCCCGCCATTGGAAGGGATGTGATCCCACGCACTGGGGGTGGTTCAAACTCTGCCCAGGATGAGAGGGTGTAAAACGGCACTTGAAGAGAAAGGAGATAGAAAATACAACCTATAGAGATTCCTGGAGATTCCCTTTTTATTTTCTTTCTTAAGAGGCAAGACATTTTCCATGCCAAATGAAACCCTATATTAAATCCCCTAAAAGAAAAAAAAAAAAAAATCGTCTAAAACTTGGTTGTTTTGGTATAGAAATGTCAGGGGTCGGGGCACCTGGGTGGCTCAGTTGGTTAAGCAGCTGCCTTCGGCTCAGGTCATGATCCCGGAGACCCGGAATCGAGTCTCACATCGGGCTCCCTGCTTGTCAGGAAGCCTGCTTCTCCCTCTCTCACTCCCCCTGCTTGTGTTCCCTCTCTGGCTGTGTTTCTCTCTGTCAAATAAATAAAATCTTAAAAAAAAAAAAAAAAAAAAAAAAAAAAGAAATGTCAGGGGTCTGAAGGCCATGGGGGAGGCCTCCGTCTAGCACACTTCCTAGGATCCAGCCCCGGGGTTCCTGCAGGCAAAGCCCTTGTGCCCTAAGGAACATGCCCTGCAACACTACTGAACGGGAGCACCCCCAAAAAACAGCCACAGACAACGGCCACAAAGAGAGGCAGGCTCACTTGGCGCAAAATGCTGGGTTGGGCTGCCAGCTGCAAAAAAAAAAAAAAAATCTAAAATCCCCCACCCGGTTTTGGTAGTCAACATCCGAAACTCACCTGCTCTGTTGTGAGTTTCCCGTGGCTGCAGTAAAAAGTGGCCTCGAACTTGTGGGTTTCCAACAAACCGACACTTATCCCCTCACCGTTCTGGGGTCCACAAGTCTGAGATCACCGTGTCTGCAGGGCTGGTTCCTACGAGGGTGTGAAGGAGGGTCTGTCCCTGTCTCTGCTAGCTTCTGAAAATCCTCAGGGTCCCCTGGCTTACAGACACTGGTCCCACCTCTGTCATGGCCTCCTCTGTGTCCCTGTGTCTTCTCCTTTTCTGCCTCTTACAAAGAAAGCTCTCATCATTGACTGCATTTAGGCCCCACCCTAATTCCACAGCTCTCAACCCAAAATCCTATTGTTAATCACATCTGTAAAGACCATTATTCCTAGCAGGGTCACATTCTGAGGCTCTGGTTGAACCTATCTTTTTTGGTGAGCCACTCTTCAACCCACTCCGGGCATGCACACAGCTGCGGCCTGCCTACGCCAGGTATGCAAGGCGGAGAGTTGGCCATGGTCACCAACAGTCCCAGTTTGCTTGGAATTCTTCCGCTTTGGGCACTGAAAACCCTGTGTCCTAGGGCACCCCTGGAGTCCTAGGACACCCCTGGAGTCCCAGGCAACCGGATGCTTGGCTATCTTGGTATTGACTCAGAAAGACATGGATTTATAATACAATGTTTATAAAAGAAAATTAAAATGTCACATCAAGAGAGACTGAAGACCAGAGGAGACACCTGGGCAGAGGACCCAGACTGGTCCAATCCTCCTGGGCTCCGATTCCTGTGCTGACCTGGTCCTCACAGTGCACCTGGAAACATGGCTTCACAATGGCCACAGTGGGAGTGGGCCCACGTGTGACACCAGAAGGGCGCTCAAAAGCCATGCTCTTTTTTTTTTTAAGCTTTTTATTTTAATTCTGGTACAGTTAATACACGGTGCTCTATTAGTTTCAGTGTACAACAGTCAGAGAGCCAACAACTGTACACATCACCCTGTGCTCATCATGGTAAGTGTACTCTTTAATGAGATTTTTTTAAGGATTATTTATTTGTGAGAAAGAGAGGGAGAGAGAGTGCGCGCGTATGACTGGGGGAGGGGCAGAGGGAGAAAGAGGGAGAGAAGCAGACTTCCCACTGAGCACAGAGCCCCACATAGGGCTCAATCTCACAACACTGAGATCATGACCTGAGCCAAAATCGAGAGATGAATGCTCAACCAACTGAGCCACCCAGGCACCCCTCTAATGAGATTTCAGGAAAAGGGTAAATTTGTCTCTGAAACTGCTGCCTTGAGAGAGGGTCACTGGGGCGCACCTCGGATCCGTCCACACATCATACCTCTGCTCTCCCGTGTTCCCTACAGAGCTGGGTTTGTAACTTACAAGACACTCAAAAGGTACCCAGCAACAGAGAAGCAACACATCCTTCCACCGCAGTGACCTTCTGTGTTCTGAATCGACTCACGGCTGTGTGATTGAGGTGGTTGACGCTATGGCTGACGTCAGCAGAGAAGACGCCACAGTGACGTGAAAGCAGCAGGTGGGGAATTTCCCAGGTGAAGAGCACCGTGTGGCATGGGGTGGCAGGGTGCAGGGAGGGGCGTGTAGGAGGAGAAGCTGGGCAGTTAGTGGAGACCTTGCGAATCACATCAAACCTACCTTTACTGCCTATCCACAGTCCCTGCTCTGGGCAGTGATGGGAAGGATGGGGTCCTCTAGGAGCTTTATCATTTATTTTTTGTGTCTTCTTCAGAAAGTCATTCCCTGCCCCCAAGGTCATAGAAAAACCTTCCTATAGTCTTTCCTAAACTGTTTAGAGTTTGCTTTATACCTTTCAATCTTTAATCCAGTTGGAATTCATTTTTGTATATGGCGAAGGTAGGGACCTAATTCTATGACTGGCTCTTAGCTGGCTTTCAACAATCCCAACACTATTTCTGTTTTTTTTGTTTTTTTTTTTTTAAATTAAGATTGCATTTATCTATCTAGAAAGAGAGAGAGCAAGCACACACAAGCAGCGGGGAAAAGCAGGGGGGGCAGAGGGAGAGAGAATCTCAAGCAGACTCTGTGCTGAGCCCAGAGCCCAACACAGGGCTCGATCCCATGACCCTGAGATATGAAGTCATCCTACCACGAACATGGTATTCGCTCTCTTGTTTATTTAGAGTTCTTAATGTCTTTTGAAAAAGCTTATAATTTTCTCCATAGAGACCTTATAAATCATTTGTCAGCTTGATTCCTGGGTACCTTTTCATTATCAAACTACTGGTCATGTAAATAGATACAATTTAATTTTGAATTTTGAATCCTAAAATCTTGATAAACTCTTGTACTACAATTTACTTTACCTGTAAATTGGAAGGGAGGGTTCTACATACAAAATTATACTTGTAAATAACAATGGAGCTTTCATTTTTTTTAAGAACACTGATCTGAGACCAGCTGGCATGAGACCAAGACCAGTGATCTCCACATTTTTTTATAAATAAAACAGAACAAAGGGAAGAGATCGCAACGAACTCCAGTTCTCCACTTTTCCCGGAAGTTAAAAAAAAAAAAAGAAAAGAAAAAGAAAGAAAAGAAGAAAAGAAAAAGATGCAGAGACATGGGGCAAGGACTATGCATGTTTAACCACAAATAATCTATCTGATCAGACTACTGATACAGATAATAACCCGAATTAGTGGGCGCCCACTCTATGCAATGTGGTGCTTTCCATACATTGTCCCACCTAACTCTATTGATGACGACGGAAGGGGAAAAAAAAGAAAAAAAGAACTGGAAAGACTGAATTTCCTTCTAAAACTGCGACCAAGAGCTTAGAGCTCTTTCGTGCTCGACACAATATAAATGCCAGGCATCGCTCTTTTATAGCCCAAGCATAAATGAAACACATCTTGACGCGGGAAACAATGAGCTATTGTGTCTCGCAAAGTTGGAGCCAAAATTTCAGTTTTGCATGTGTTTGTATTTAGAGAAATAAATCTGCCTTAACAATTCTTTAATCAGGGGCAGAATGACTTAGAAGCTGCCATCTGTGAGTTTAATCATCTAAATACTGGAAAAACCTGATGGTGATCCTCAGGGGGAAAAGCCCAGCCTAAGAAAGCCGAGCAGACACACAGACGTGGCTCCAAGGCAAAAAAGGAAGCAGTCAGCTCGCTCGAGGCGGCCAAACCAGTTACCGAGCAGTAGGACATCTGTTCACTGACTGTGCTTCTCTAAGTGAATTTTCTGGTGTCACCCAGGCTGGCTCAGTGACTGAGGTGTGACTCGAGAAAGAGAGCGCTCCACGACGATGACTCTGCTTTTAGGAATCGGGTCTTACAGGTCTCATGTGTCCCACGAGGTCTGGGAGGCCCAATGGTCTGTCAGCTCCCGGCCTGTGTGGCCAGAGCTCCTGGGGCAGGTAGCAGGTGAAAACAAGAGGAGCGGCTGCCCCTCGGCACCCCGTCCACCCATAGGTGCCGAGCTGGATCTGCAGACCTCTTCGCAAAGTTCTTGGCTTATGCTCAGAACTGCTTGCTAAAGCGTGCCCATTCATCACCCGTGCCAACACAGTGCCTGCCGAGTGAGCGGGGAGCGCTGAGCTGGCCTCAGCACGTGGGAGAGAGACACGGCCTCAGACGTGAGCCCCTCCGCCCTCTCTCCATGCTGGGCCAAGCGAGGGAGACGCAAGCCTGGGGTTGCAGAACGAACAGTTCCGGGGTGTCCACAGGTCGGGAGAAGCAGCACATGACACAGGACATCGCCACAGGGTGAGGGGTCCCCTGACTATCTGGTTCTCCCGCCGGCCTGGGACTATGAACACAGAGCTTATGAATCCGAGGCAGGCTTGTGACGGTCCCTTCCCTTGCCACAGAACACAGACTACCAGCAAAAGATGGTCGTACTCATAACAATGAATACTCACGGGGATTTTAAATGTTGTGCTAGGTGGGGTTCTAAGTGCTTTAACATGCCTACGTCCAAACCAATGAGGGTGAAGCTCTCTTCCTGGCTAAACCCGCCCCCATACTGGTTAAAATGTCACTGTTACTGATGTTGTGTGTGTAAGTGAAATGAACATCTGTCTTCCGTCCTTCTAAAAATTCCATTCTGCTTCCAGAGTGAGACTCCCGAGAGGTCCCATTAGGAAATCACCCTGTCCCCTGGAGAAGCTCCCTGGAAAAGCAATTAGGAAGGCAGATGTGTAAAAGACCCTGTCTACATCTCTTCAGCATCAACAGAGAAGGAAAGAAGGGGGCTAACGGAGGAAATAAGCAAAATGACAACAAGTCATCAAATGTAGCGGAGATCCTGGTTGGTCCTTCGATCAGTCAGAGAGTTATTTCGGTGGGTGGCTATCTCCCACCCTCTTCACTCTGCTGGTCCCTGGGCATTTAGGTGTACGTATTACACAGGAGGGAAAGAAGGCTCCCCAAAGACAAACAGGAAGACGTGACCAATCTGTCAGTACAGCATGGGAAGCACGGTAATGATGTGACCACCCACGCCCCCTGGCCCCCGCCGCCAAGTGTTTCATGTCCCAGTTCAGATAGCATATTTGATGAACACTGACGGCACGGCCCCGTGACCAAAGGCGCCTGAGCAAGCTGTTAGAGATCATGCTAGACCCAAAGATGACAGCTGGCTCCCAGATTTCAGACTTTCCACATAAAGAACCACCAAGAAATTCAAGGGTTAACTGCCCAGACTCCATCAGTTAGCCAATTAGTCATCAGTAAGCATCTATGGGCAGCGTCTTGGGTCTTCCCTCTTCCTGCCATTCTAAGGAAGTGAACTCCGCCAGGTAGTGGGACGGCAAACCAGTACACGAGCGTCAGGTGTTCATTATGGAGGCCTCCCTGGAAGTCTTATAGGGCTAACAGGATTGTGGTTTTCAAGCACCAGAGCGTTTGCACTGGTTATTCATTCCAGGTCCCAAGAGTCTGATGTTGTCATTTCCTTTCTTACAAGTACCCGAGCCCCAGAGGAGGTATGTGCCTGCCTTGGACCACGCAGTATGTTAGCAGAGCTAAGATAAACCTGCTAGGGCCCCTAGCCACCTTCCTATCATGTCACCTCACTGGCCTGAGTGACAGAAAAAACGGAAGAGGCTGCATAGAGGCAGGACCTGTGTGGTGTCCTAATTCCATCAGCTCAGCTCCCGCTGAGCTCCACGGTATATCTGGGGGCCTCGGGGGGGCAGGCAGATCACCCTCTGGGAATCCAACTTCTTGCACATTAACTCAATCACTCGATCAATGCTCTTTTAGGCATCCTACCCGGTCCCAGGTGTGCTGAAGGCAGGCCAAGAAGAGTGAATGCAGCAAACTAGTCCTTTTTTAAACAGATCTTACTGTCAACTTTGCAAAACCTTCCTACATTCTGAGGGGTTGATTACCAGGTTCCCAGGGAGAGATCGGGTCCAACCCAAGCCCAGGGGCTCTCTACACCCTCCTCAATCTCAGTCTTCATTCTCTAGAACCCAGACGGCTGCTTTGACGAGGGTATTTGTGTTCATTGGCCTGACACCCGGATTCCCTGGCCAGCCGTGCCCTTGTCCAATGGAAAGGGATATAGTGACAGCCGAGCAGAGCCAGGGAAAGAAGACACTGGAGGGCGGGTGTCGTCCTTCTGCTCTCTGAGCCCCACCACCTAGGCAGTGCCGATTCGGTCTCTGCACCCACAAGCTGGACACTTGGACGGAAGACCAGAGCCAGAGGAGACCTCTAGAAACCAGCCAGTCCAATGCCTCCTCCTTCAATGAAAGCTCCATGAGGCTCAAGACCCAGTGTCATTCCCCAAACTCACCTGGCCTTCCGTCTGATGTCACAGGATGCACTGCGGGACCTGCCCAAGCCCCTGCCTGGGGCCGCTAAGCTTGGCAAGTTCACCAAAGTAAACGACAGCGGCTGGGACCTACAGTGAGGGCGGCTGGGACTCCAACACCAGCAGGCCTGTCAGGCATGCCAGATGGCACAGCAGGTTCACAGGCTGAGCGACCGCGGCAGCGACCATTGGGTGACCTCCCAGACCCACAGTGAGTCGGCAGCCGTCACCAGCCACTCCGGCCTGGGACCTGCGTCCACACATGCACCTGTGGGTCCTGCCCGTCCTGACCTCATGCCACCCCCGCTGCCTCCTCCTGGAGCTGCTCTACCCCTGTCACCCTTGGCCAACACCAGCAGATTGTTCCCTGAAGGCCTGGGGTCAGGCGCAGCGAGAGAAGCCTGGAATGAGCCGCGGCGACTCCACACAGAGCAGGTGCAATCTGGAAGGGGGCCAGTTGCTAATCACAGGGAGACAAACTTTCATTTCAGTCTCTCTCTTTTATGGCTCCCGTTTGTTTACCTGCTCCCTTGTGCAGGTCAGCGAGGCGCGAGCTTTGATCCTCTTCCAATACCAACAGCACTGTTGGCCCTGGTGTGGAGTAGAGGAAGAGGGGCGGGCTGTGCGGGGTCGGGAGTGGGCCCTGCCTCCATCCCCCGGGGACCGTGAGACTCCTCCCCATGCACTCTGGAACCTGAAGGGCATGTTGCACGGGGCCCGGGCAGCCCGGTGGGGTTGTTTACCTGGAATGTGTCCATCCTGCCTCTTAGCGGCATGGACGCCTGCCTCCCAGAAGACAGCGCTGGGTGGTGTCAGGCCTTTGGGCCTGATTACTCGGCGAAACTCGCAGGTGATGACAATGATGAGGAAATGACAATGAAAACTCAGCACAGTCTAGGACAGCAGCCCCATCGCAGCCCCCAGGCCCGTGTGGCTCCTCACCTCCTCCAGAGAATGTGCGGAAACTAAGAGCCCTCTGACCACCAGCCTGGACAACGAAGCCCCCCGCCCTGTCCTGTGCTCTCCGAGACACCGGGAGGCTTCAGGGAGCAGCTCAGTTCTCATTTCCAGCCTTCCGCCAAGCCGGCGGGGAGCATGCGTGAACCCGTGAATCCACACGTGACCTATAAAAACTCCAGCCGCCTCACCACAGACTCGTAAAGTGGGAGCCGCTGCGAAGCCACCGGGAGGAGCAGCCACTCACCTTGGCACATGGCCCCCAAGGGCCAAGCCCTGAGCTTCCGCATCTGGAAAATGGGACTGCTGGACAGGACGAAGGCCCAGGTCTCTCCCGAACTGAACACTGACACTTGCCTCTAAGTGTCATGAGAATGTGCGCATCCGTTTTAGGTCTCCAGCCAACAAATGTCCCACAGTGCCTTGGTGGCCCCGGTCCCATGAAGTCTAACCAGGATTTGATGTCAAATCCCAAAATGTTGGTAATTTTCCTGGTCTGCACGGGTAACCTGGGGGCCCCACTTTTGTCAGAAATTCCTTGGCCATTAAAGGAGAAGAGATCTTAGATTTTATAGAGAGGAAGACACAGACTCTGAGAGTCCCATGGTGAGCTCAAGGTCCGCACGCTTGGGAAGGGACACACCCTAGTCCACAGCCTTCGAACACAGGCGGTGGCAGGAGGAGGGGGTTTCAGGAGCAGGAAGCCAAGAGCATGCACACACACACATACCCCCAAACAAACGACTGAGGATAAGTGGCTCCTTTCATCTTTTTATGCACTCTCATTTTACTTCGCAAGGAAGTATTTCGACCATTCACCAACCTTGAGTGTCAGGAAGAAACGGGTACGTGTGAGACCTGAGAAGCACGATGTCTAACAATTTAGATGTTGCTACTCTGTGGCCAAAAGCATGAGAAGAACATCAGAGCTGCTATGTGAGATGTTTGGGGTTTTTTTTAACATAGATAGCCTGCAGTTTCCTTAAAGAACGGGTTTAAACCAACCCAAACAGGAATATTTCAAAAGAAGACAAAAAAAAAAAAAAAAGAAGAAGAAGAAGACAAACTGCCTTCAACGAGAGAGCTTGGAACAGGGTCTTCTGGGCTCCTCAGACTGCAGGAGGCCACCAGGCTGGCCCTCTCCTGTGGCCACCGGTCGTAGAGGTTGTGCGACTGTGACAAGCAGAAAACACCCACGTGGCATGGGCATATAGAGTGCTTCTGAGACAGAGCGTGTGAGCACTGCTGAGGGCTCTTTCAAAGAAGAACGCATGTGGGGCGCCCGGGTGGCTCAGTTGGTTAAGCATCGGACTCTTGATTTCAGCTCAGGTTCGTGATCTCAGGGTTGTGGTTCCAAGCCCTGTGATGGGCTCCAAGCTCAGCGCAGAGTCGGCTTGTCCCTTGCCCTCTCTTCCTCCCCCACTCATGTTCTCTCACTTTCTTTAACAAATAAAAATAAAAATAAAATAAAAGGAGAATGCACGAGCCTGACCATGTTTCTGATTTTAGTCTGAATGCGTTGCTCAGAGCTCCGATCAGGAAACTCTGGCATCAGTTTCAGAATCTTGCCCAGAGGACGCTGGCTGCGGTGATGGTGGGAACCTGAGTAATTTTGGCAGGTAGAGGGAGGGATGGAGGGATTGTCTATATTAAGAAATGTAATTGCTATGTTATTTGCAATTGAGGTCAAAAAAACTTCCAGACCTGAGAGGGGCATTGCCTAAATCCAACCCAAGCCAAATCACTCCTGAGCGCCAGGGTGCAACAGAGTAACCCCATGGAAAACTCTATGAACTGAGAAGAGTAAAAGGAGGAAAAGTATTTCCTCCTCGGGTCACTCTTCCCCCAGAATTAAGAACTCGCCGCCTTTCTGTGCACTTTTGGGAATCTCTACAGATGTCTTTCAACACAGGTGGCTCAGACCTAGAAATCTGGACTCATCATTTCAGGCAGGATGTGTTTCAAAAAAGAGTCATCACTCCAAAAGAATGTGTTATTTTCCTTTAGCAAAAGGAAAGCCCCCCTCTTCACCCCCGGCCATTAATTTTCATAGATCTACCTCACCCAATACAGCATGAGGAAATTCCAGCATTTTGCTCTGGAAAGTTACAATATCTGGTTAGTTCTGGATACAATGTACAGCAGAAATTACGGTGTGCCTACTATGTGCCTCACATAGCTAGTTACATAGTTAACTTTATGAAATCCTAGAAAGTTAATGGTAAATAAAAATCACTGCTCAATTCAATGCTTAATTCTTGATGAAGATTTAAGGATATAGGAAATGCCCATTAAAGAGAAAAAGTTACAATTCTAGTAGCTAAATAGTTAAAAGTCACAATTCTATTAGCTAAATAGTTAAAATTCCACACACAGTATAATCCAAAAATGCTTTAATCCATATATAATTTAAGAATAAGTTTTAAAAATGAACAGTCCATAGTTTTTTTCTTTTAAAATTAAATTAGTGGTTAAAAACTGACACAATATTCCCCACGTCTAAACAGTTTCATAGGGAAATTCTGCCAGGTTCTACCAATTCCAGGCTTATGCAAAGTCTTCCAAAGAATAGAAAAAAACCTTCCCCTACTCATTTGATGAAGCTATTCTAACACTGAAACCAAACCAGAAAAGGACAGTACGAGACAATTACAGGCTGCATTCGTTCATGGACACAAATGTGAAACCTCTTAAATAAAATTTTAGCAAGTCAATCCCAGAGGTATATTTAATAATGATAATATTATTATTATTATATTAACGTGAATACTACAAGAACAGTTTAACATCAAAATTTATCTATTAAGATAGCTTCCTCATTAACATATTAAGGACAAAAATTATAATAAACTCAATAGATACAGAAAAAGCGCTTCATAATTCAACTCCCATTCATAAAATTTAGAACAATATTCACAAACTGGGACAAGAAGTTTCTCACTTTGGGGCACCTGGGTGGCTCAGCTGGTTAAGCGATTGCCTTCAGCTCAGGTCATGATCCCGGAGACCCGGGATCGAGTCCCACTTCGGGCTCCCTGCTCGGCAGGAAGTCTGCTTCTCTCTCTCTCACTCCCCCTGCTTGTGTCCCCTCTCTGGCTGTGTTTCTCTCTGTCAAATAAATAAAATCTTTAAAAAAAAAAAAAGTTTCTTACTTTGATAAAGGACATCTACACACATCACCAATAACAAACACCATATTTAATGGTGAGGTGAAGGACATATTCTCTTAAAAGCCTTAGAACTGACAAGGATGCTCACTATTACAACATGCACTCAACATAGTACTGGAGAGCGTAGCCAGAGGAGTAAGACAGGAAAAGTCAATAAGAGGAGTAAAGATTGAAAAGAGATAGATGATCATAATTGTAAATTATGAAAATTCAAGAAAATCCACAAAGTATTGGACTTACTAAGAAGCAGCCAGTTTGTTGCAGATCACATGAGTATATAAAAATATACTGGAGAAAAAGATAAGGAACTACCTTTATGAACTACCTTAGCTATGACATTAAAACTATCAAGCACTGAGGAAAACACAGATGTTACTACTTATGACTGAAGACAACAGAAACACAGATTAGGAGGGGATATTTAAAATGAATATACTTGGGACGCCTCGGGGGCTCAGTCGTTAAGCGTCTTGCCTTCCGTTGGGGTCATGATCCCAGGGTTGTGGGATTGAGCCCCACATTGGGGGTCCCTGCTCAGCGGGAAGTCTGCTTCTCCCTCTCTCACTCCCCCTGCTTGTGTTCCCTCTCTTGCTGTGTCTCTCTCTGTCAAATAAATGAATAAAATATTTTTTTAAAAATGAATATACTTGCATAGAAAAGCGTTTCCATGGCAGGCCTGATTGCTCTCTGGGATTGTAGCTAGCATCCAGGACTTGTATTTAGAGAGGATTCCCAGCATTCCTAGATCTGACAGGAGTGGCTCACTGTGCCTAACCTGCTCATACAAACATTGTGGTTTATGCCAAACATCTGTTTTCCCTCAGGGGAGTCTGGAATTCTGGTATGTAGTAGGCAGAGAATGCCTTCGGGACCAGCCTCCGATAAAAACCTGGGGCACAGAGTCTCCAAGAAGCTCCCCTGATAGACAACATTCCATACTTGCTGTCACAATTCGATCCGGAAGGAATTAAGTGCATCAGTGGGTGTGACTTCACTGGAAGAGGACTCTTGGAAGCTTGATTTCCTCTGGACTTCACCCTTTTCCCTTTGCTGATTCCACTCTGCATCCTTTTGCTGTAATGAATCTTTGCTGTGTGGTTATATGCTGAGTTCTGTGAACCCCATGGGAATCAGTGAACCTAGCGTGGTCTTGGAGATCCCCGAAACAACGAGCAACAAAGAGTCACCGTCAAACCTCCTCAAATTCAGTTACAGTAAGGGGTATAAAAAAGATAAGCAATGGGGCGCCTGGGTGGCTCAGTTGGTTAAGCGACTGCCTTCAGCTCAGGTCATGATCCCGGAGACCAGGGATCGAGCCCCACATTGGGATCCCTGCTCGGTGGGAGGCCTGCTTCTCCCTGTCTCACTCCCCCTGCTTGTGTTCCCTCTCTGGCTGTGTTTCTCTCTGTCGAATGAATGAATGAATGAATGAATGAATGAATGAATAAATAAATAAATAAATAAATATCTTAAAAAAGGATAAGCAAGACAGTGAGAAAAATGGGTAAAGGAAACAAGCCGAGTATTTTTAGAAGAGTAAAACCCCATGGCTAATAAAACTATAAAGTGATGCTCACAATCCCACCAGTCCTCTGGAAAATACACATTAAAACAATGACCCACCATTTTGTGATCATCTGATCGACAGAATTTTGAGTCTGAAAATACACAGCAATGGTGCCGTTGTGGAGAAAGCACTTTGTAGGACTGTGTGGCAACACCGAGCAGAGCTGAGCTGTGTGTCCTGCAAGGGTGAATAAAGAAGTACGCGCAAAACAGAGAAAAGCTGGAAACTTCAGGGTCCATCAAAAGAGTCATGGCTAAGTAAATCATGCTTTTGTTACAAAGTTACAGTAAAAGTAAACTAAATCAGCAGATAAATCTTAACAATATCAACTGAAATAAGCATGTTCACAAGAGATATGTAGAGTATGCTATTACTGTTAATGTTTTTAAAGATTTATTTATTTACTTACTTACTTATTTTAGAGAGAGTGTGCAGGCGTGAGCAGGGTGGGGAGCATGGGGAGAGAGACTCTCCTGCAGACTCCGCACCGAGCGAGGAGCCCAACGTGGGGCTGAAACCAAGAGGAGGATGCTTAGCTGACTGAGCCCCCCCAGGAGCCCCCACTGTGAATGACCTTAAAGCACATAAAACGCACAGTGTTCTGTTTTGCTACCATGTGATACTCCTACAGACAAAGCCATGTTGGGATCCACAGATAGGTTAATTTCCGTTATTTCTAGGGAAGAACGGGCAGTGCAAGGGGAAGGAGAGGAAAGTGAGAGGTCTTCAGCAATGTTTTATTACATTAAAAAATGCATCTCCGGGGCGCCTGAGTGGCTCAGTAGGTTAAGCAGCCGAATCTGACTCTTGGTTTCGGCTCAGGTGATGACCTCAGGGCTGTGGGGTCAAGCCCTCCATTGGGCTCGGCACTTAGCACGAAGTCAGCTGGAGTCTCTCTCTCTCTCTCACTCTGTCCCTCCCCACCCCCACTTTCCAATAAATAAATAAATCACTAGCAAATGCATCTAAAGCAAAGACGGTAACATGCTAAATGTGGATGAAGACCGTGATATGCTATTTCCCAGAGAATTAAACATAATCGAAATACTGAGTAATCTGTATAAATAGGCTGAGGCTAAAGTTCTACAGTTACAGGACCTTCTGTTAGGTAGAAAAAGAGCATTTCTTCAGTTTCTCAGTGTATCCATTTCTAGATATACTAGTTAAGGTTGCCCTCAGATGAGACATTAGTATCAGCCCAACATGCTCCGTACAGACTCGAAAACAAAGTGATCCTTCTTGGAGGAGATCTGGGGACTCCATATCCAAACTAGACTGTATTATCCCGGATCCATAACGCAGGGGGCTGACCTAACACTGTGGTCTGGAGGCAGGAATTCTGTTTGACCTTTAAGACTCATCTTCCTCCAACCAGGCTGTGGATCACCCTTTGCTTCTTCCTTTGCTCTTCCTGCCCCACCCTACTCCCTCCACCTTTCAAAGCCAAAGCAAAGTACCTTCTTTAGTCTACCTTCAAACATCCCTCTCCACAGAAACCTTCAGGAGTTTCTCCAGAGACAGAAAATCTCCAGAAAGCCTCCTTCCATAAAAAAGAAATAGAGCATACTAACTTTATTCAGGTCCCCCCAACTGGTTTCCATTCTAGGTGCAGACTGATCGACACTTCTTTCTTTGATGTGACATTTGGTTTTGATTTCCATAGAGGAATATGTGTCGGTGAAATTGACAAATATCTCAAACAGAAAAGAGAAAATAAGCAAGTTCCCAAATCCAGTTCAGTTTAAACTACTGTGGGAGATAGTCATGGGTTAGTTTAAAGAGATTTTATGGGCAGGTAACAAAGTGTTATCTAAGCCTCGATCCCTACTCTGAAGTGCGCATAAGTAGTTCAAGCTTATGACAATTCAGTTCTTGGCACTAACGACTTTCGTCACGGTGGAGCCTGCAAAAGCCAGCCCGTTTCTTTAATAACCACTAAAAACAAGCGAATTCGGTAGGTACTGTTCCCAAGTGCAGGAAGCAGCCTGAGTTTGGTCTTTGGCCGAACAAAGTACCTTCACAGGTGAAAAGGCGTTCCAACTCAGTCATGGAAGCACCATAAGGATCTAGAGGAATCTGAGGACCTATGAGACAATTCTGCCTTCTTGCAGGCAGGCAGAAGAGGGCCAATGCCTTCCGTGGCTGACTGATGAGAACAGGCTCTCCGACTTCTGAAGGCAAGCCCTGCAGAGGGTCTTTCTGCTATCAACACGGCTCTCTGAGTAATACTGCTAAAGTTCCCCGGTGGGTCACCATTATTTGGGGGTGTAAACATATACCACCAGCATTTTTATCACGGGGAGGAGAAAAACAATGGATTGGAGCTGTAAGCTGCAGACTCACTCAGGATGTTAAGAGGATAATGAGACTATTTGAATGTGCACGGCCTTATTCACACTATTGGTGGTGTGACTAATAGAAGTAGTTTCCCTTTTCTTCCCACCCGTCTGTGAGACTGAGCATTAGAACCGGGGCTAATGTGGGCTCTGGTGAGCCGCGGACATCTGCTGAGGAAGGTCTCTGCAGAGACACTCAGAAAGGTGCACAGAGCAGAAGAAAAGAGAGCAAAGCTTTCTGCAGGAGATGGTAATAGAATATGTGATTGAGGCAGGGGTCCTCCCTCTGCCTTCCCTCTCCTCCAAAAAGGTGGGCTTTAACCATCCTGGGGCAGGGAGGCTGCCCTAGAAATCAAGGGATGGCGGAAACGTCTTCATCGTTGCATTCTTATTGATTTTTATATTCAACCCAAATCCCGACGTCCAGCCTTCAGGGTCCTGCCAGGCCCCTCTCCGTCCCTCGGGCCCACTGACCATGACCTCCAACAACAGCCCTCCTGCCAGCTGAGGCTGCCATCATACCCCGCCCATGCCCTTGTCTGTCTCCAGAATGACCCCCTCCCTGCTCTCCCCACCCACCCAACCTGCCTTTAAAATTCACTTACTGGATATTCCCTAATCAATTACATTTTTAAATATTTACCAAAATCCTATGCAGCCGTGGTGGCAGGCACTGTAAGGAACAAAGAAAGAAAATCGTTTCTACTCTGGAGTGATCTGGCTCTATCTTTACTGCCCAACCCCTTGGCATCCGTGATCTACATCAATGTCAACGGGGTGACACATTGCTTTTTTAAACTGTGTGTGTGTGTGTTGTGTGTGTGTGTGTGTGTGTGTGTTCTGCCCCAACAAGCAATCTTTTCATACACCATCTATTATTATAATGTCTCCAAAGGACCCAGCACATAGCTCAGCATACAATGGAATTCCTTTGTCCTCAAACCATAGAAAAGGGCCCAGGTTTTTGTTTTATGATGTTTTGATAGTCATGATATTTAACAATTTTTGTGGCATGTTCACCTACCAATGAAATCGTATTCCTCAACAACCGTGAGTGGGAAAGTGGGGCTGTGGGCACGGGCGTCTGCCTGTCTGTCTCCCTACAAGGACAGAAACCAGCCAGAGTCACCGGCAGGGTCCTGCAGGCTCTCTGCTCTTCCTGGTGTTACCCTCCAGCTGCTGACTGGAGAGCATAGTCCCAGAAATCCTGGATGAGTGGGGACCAGGCTCAGGAAGCAGTAATTAACCAGCATGCATGGCTGTTTCAATATTGTAACAACCAGCATGGCCACACACTGTCCCACTGTTTTGAGGTTCTTTCTGGACCAAGGAGTGGAAGCGGCTGAGGAGGAAAGAGGGGATCGCTGGTAAATCACAGAATGGGTGTGTGTGCGCACATGCGTCCCTTCTTGCAAACCTTTATGCAGCTTGGAATCTGGCGCTAATGAACACCAAAGACAGCTGAGAGAGAGCAGAAGTCGGGGACAATGCCAGGAAGCGGGACGGGCCCCTAGCCATGCCTGTAATACCTCCCTGTGCTTGCTCACATACATACCCCCTCATGGTCTGCCTCCAGCTACGACCGGCCGGGCTCTCGGTCTAGATGAGGCGTCTACTGGAACCATTGCTTTAGAGAGTTTGGAGAATTGGGGAATTACAGGTAAAATGGGGATGTACCATCTATAACTGGACAGCCTCTCTCTCTCAAACACAAAGAGAAGCTTCCGCGGAGGCACAGAGGAGGCATGTGGAAGAGCCTATACGGCAGCTCGTCGGTAACAAAGACAGAGACCTCAAATCAGAGAAGGTGTGGAAGTAAATAAAACCATGGATTTTCACACTGGAACGCATACGGCAGCCAGTACTACACATGGTCAGCTTGGCCAAATCTCAAAAACAAATTTCCAAGTGAAAAAAGCAAATTGTAGCCTCCTGCTCTGCAAGGTATGATCCCATTTATGCACAACTTTGTAATGGCTCGAGGCAGTATATCTGTATTTGCTATGTGAACAAGTAGCTGGAACATGAAAGCCGAGCACAGGGTAAACACAAGTTTATGACAGGTTACCGCTTCTCAGGAAGAGCAGGAATGGGAAAGAGCTCCTGGAGAGCCATGGCTACCTTATCTCTTCAGATCCCGTTTTAGTCTATGGACCTACTGTTAGGATCTGATAAAGCGGGGAATGGGCATTCCACACATTATTCTTCTCTATAATCCGTGTGCTTGAATCACTTGGAATTAACCATGAGATTCAAGATGCTACTTTAAATCCGACAGGCATCTCTCTCATTTATCTCCTGGGCAAGGAAAAGACCTTGCAGGCAGTGGGAAAGGCATGTTTCGAAAGCACAGAGGTTCTGGAACATGTGGGAAATTCGAGGAACACTGATTAAGCTGGTGGAGATGTGGCTGCCAAGTTAGGGACAAGCCCCGAAGGTCCGAGGAATCCAGTCGGAGCTCACCCTGAGAGATGGGCAGGTGAGCTACCAGAGCCCACTCCCCTAAGCAAGTGCCAGTCAGACACAGCTCCTGCTCTCACTGGGGCTGAGCACCTGCCCGACAGGAGAGAAGGGGAGCCGAGATCCACCTGGGACATGTCTGCTCTCCCCAAGGACCTGTGGCAACCTTTAGGACTGGATAGGAGGACATGAGGGGTTCCCTGTCTCTTGAGGTGATCAGGGTAGGGGAGGGCTGGAGGCAGCTTTGATCAAGACCCTGGACTGTGATCTCTAAGGGACCCGGGAGCCCTGCTCCCGCCAGAAGAGTCTGGGATTCTGCTGTCCCTGCTTGCACTGGGTGCCTCGGAGAGCAGCAAGGGGCAGCCTGCCCCACACCCTGTGCCACATCTTCTACCTAGAACCAGACAGTCACAGATCACCGACCTCAAGCCAACATCATCTTCTGCAGGACTGCTAATCCGGCTGCCTCCCTCCCACCTGGGCTTCCTCGGGTTTCATTGACATCCCCGGGGTCCCCCTGGGCTCAGGCCACACAGCCATTCCACCATGCTTCTTTCAGCGGCTACGACACTCCCTAGTCCTTCAGAGCCACACTCGGGAAACAATGACACCAAAAGGGAATGAGGGAAGACCTTCCTCACTACGGATGACTCATTTCCCAACAGAATCCTGTCCCAGGTAGAGCTGCTCAGTTAGGCCCAGTGATATATGAACGATCCACCCTGGAGGCCCAGTAGGACCCAAGATCAGGAAAGAACGGAGATCCAAGATCCATGGGAGGTGATCTGGGGACAGGTACCTGGGCCGGCCCCAAGTTCCCCAGCTCCATGAGGGCCTGGAGGAGGTAGATTTCTCACCTTCTGGTCCTCTGAGTTACCTGCAGCTCCGCCCCCCTCCACCCCCCCCCCCCCCTCCCAGCCCCAGCCTCTTCTGACCTGCTTCTACCCTTCCGGACCACCTGCCCAAGCCACTTTCTCCCTGGATCGTGTCTTCCATCCCCTCCTAGCTCAGCATACGTGTGCCTTTTGGACAGGACTGTCCCACCCCATGTCCCTGGCTGCTCTTCCCCTGCTCCCAATCCCCTCCAGCTCCTTCCTCTGGCGGAAATGTTAGCATCGCAGGAGCCCCCTTTCACCTTCTGCCTATTTCCCCAAGAAAGGAAAAGACTGAACACAAAATAAGAGCCGAGGAACGTGGGTCCCCACCCCCAGGAATCTTACGCACATGCACGTGTGTGCATACACACCCAAAATACAGGAGAATTTTGAAATTCCCAAATTTACAGAAGGGAAAACCAAGTATACCAACAGAAGTTACAAATTTCAAGAACTTCCAAAGTAAGGCACCAACCAATAAAGTACAATGTTGCAAGTCAACCAACCAATAAGGTACAATGTTGCAAGCCCACCGACCAATAAGGTACAACGTTGCAAGCCCACCGACCAATAAGGTGCAATGTTGCAAGCCCACCGACCAATAAGGTACAATGCTGCAAGCCTACTCTGCAAGTTACAAGGAGGATAGCACTTCTCCTCAGTCCCAAGGGGCGGGAGGGAACTAATAAAGAAAACCTGGTACTGGAAACTGCAGACGTGGAATCAGGAAGTTACCATGCATCCAAATAATTCCTAGTTACCGCGGAGGATGGCGTGGCTTCCAGGGAAGAGATTCTTCACGTGGCAAAGGAAAAATACACCGTCAGGAAGAGTGGCTTCTGGGTGAGAAAACCCTAAGTCATTCAGGAGATCCCTGTGCTAACCATAATCTCAATCAGCGGGTTGAAACTGGCTTCTAGCCACCAAGAGGACATTTCCTCGAGTTTCTGATAGAAGTCAATGCCAAGAAAGAATTCATTGTCTACAAATCGCTAAAAGGCAACTCTTCCAGAAAGATGAGCCTTTTCATTAGCTCATGTTCTGTTTTATCCGTCTCATGTCAGTAACTGCTTTCTGTTTGTTTGGTTTGGGCTACGTGCAAAATCATAATTTTCTGTGGGATTTCGGCTAAATATCTGTATGGATGAAAGAGGAGCAGGGCCTCATCCTCTGTGAGAAACACCCAAGGGCGGCAGGAAGCAGCCCCATTTCCTCCCGCCTGGCCTTCCTCTTCCACCCAGTGTCATGGGGTCCCAGTCACCCAGGTCACCCTCAGATTACGGAAGTAAAATCAGTGGATCGGGATGGGGAGAGAGAAGGGAGGCAGAAAAACAAAAACCCTTTAAGTCCACGTTGGAAAATAAACTTTGAGATAAGAAGCCATCTCTCCTTATTAATGACTGGCGGTTTACCAACGCCAACTCAGAGTAAGCCTTTCCAGTCGTATGCACCAATCTGAGTATAAGATCCATCTACTGTTTCCAATAATTAGAAAAGGACAGGCTGAGATTTTACAGGTCTTTAGGTTTGGACTTTCATTTTTCCAGTAACTGACTTTGATAGTGTTTTATGAATGTATCAATACGGAGCATACTGGAAATTTTTAAAAACCGCTCCCTCATCACAGACAGCATAAGAAATGCTGCTCTCTACCCCTTCTTATAAAGTAAAAAGACAAGGGTTTTGTGTGTCAATGATGGTTTTTCTGGTTTGCACAGAAATCCGCAGAGTCCCCGGAATAATCTGAGTAAAGCACGCTGTTCAAAAAACAAGTGGCCAGCAAAAAATGGGGGTGGAGGGGGCCATGTTTGTCTACAAAACGCCGAAAGAAGGAGACTGGGAGGTCCCAGGAAGGCTTTTTGGCGGTAATGTTTATAAGTCCCTGGGCCCCCTGCTTCGGTGTCACGATTCCTGAGGGTACGTTTTCAAGAGCCGGGGAAACGGGCTTCTCCAAAGTGATCGTGGCACCATTACCCACCCAAGGCTTCCTGGGTGGTGCAGAAGCACTTTCCCTGTTACAAAAACTCCATCCAGATGGCCTCCAGGAGCCAATGGCACCTTGAAATTGGTTGCAGGAGAGCGGACTTGCTCACAGGGAATCGGGAACGTGCCATCTGTCCATAAGGAAGCAACATAACACTCCCACGTCTGCTCCACGCCTGGTCTAAGGCTGGACTTCACAGGTGCACGGTGTGAGACAGACCTGTGGGTCACATCTGTCTGTTTCTAAGCCCCAGTGTTGGCAAAGGACATACCACCAGGGGAAGAGGAAAGGACGAAGGGACATCAAGAAGCATCCAGCCGTTGTGTTGGTAAAGACATCATGACCTTCACTTTGGAGGATTCCCACTGCTTTTTGAGTCATAGAGGTGGGTGAGGTCATCACCACTGACCAGAGTCCCACCTTGCCGTAAATAATGTTGGACAAGTCACTTCTCTTCTCTGTCCCCCGTTTTTCCATCTGCCAAATGAGCACTTTGAGTTATGGGATCCCATTCTCTTACTCATGCAACACATCCTCACTGGCCTCCTCCCGTGCGCTCAGAGCAGAGCAGAGAGGGTCCATGCCCTTGTGGGCTCACGGCCACGAAGGCTGGGTATTCCTCTCCAGCTCTAGCATCCCAGGACTCTGTGTAGTGTACTTTTATTTCCACCCTCTGGTGTTCTTAGCTTTAGATTTTTTTTTCCAAAAATAAGAAAGCACAAGGAAAAACCAGGTATTATATGCCTTACACAATGTTAAGTTGGGTATTCTTTAAGAAAACTCAGTATGCCAAAACTTTAATTTATAAAGCAAATATAATTCAGAGCTGATTGTTAACAGTATCGATTTATAAAGTACTTCATTTCAAGGTTCTTTCACATGATGAATGCTATAGGTCACAGATTAACAACTGTAATTGTTATCAAGCATCACGAACGCCCCAGGCATTGTGTGAAGCTCTTTCAATGACAAACCAGTGATGTAAGCCAGGTCTCATTCCTGTTTCTTGGCTGGAATAAGGTGAAGGTGAATGAAGTTATTTCCCAAAGACCCACAGCTGGTAAATGATGGAACCAACAAATAAATGGAACCAACTTTTCTTATCTATAGGTACCTTCTCCACCAAAACATAAATTACACAGTGTGGGGGCACCTGGCTGGCTCAGTTGGTTAAGTAATTGCCTTCAGCTCGGGTCCTGATCCTGGAGTCCTGGGATCGAGTCCTGCATCGGGCTCCCTGCTCAGCGGGGAGTCTGTTTCTCCCTCTGCCTTCCTCCCTTCTCATGTTCTCTCTCATTCTCTCTTTCAAATAAATAAATAGAAGCTTTAAAAAAAAAAAAAAAGAACACACATAAATTACACAGTGTGTATGAACCACCCACAGTGGTGGTGTGTGGGAGGTGATAAGAATTTTCTTAGCTAACTATTCAACACAACTACCCAAATGACAAACCCTGTATTTCACTTCCATGCCTTAAAAATCACACACGTGGTCCCCACAGAGCCCAGCGCCTGCTTAAGGACCTTCAAACTGTACCCTAGTTGTTTTATTTAGAATATCACACCATGAAGCCAGTCTCTGTGAATGTTTCCCTTCTATCCCCTAACAGAAATTTACAAAGCAAATGTAACTGCTTATAAATGTTCTTATGGAACGGATATAAAGTTTCACTTCGAATGGCAAAGGATGCCTACTTCTGATTAACCATGGCCTTTAAAGTACAACCTTCAAGTAAGAACAATGGCCTAACTTACAGAACCGCAGCATATTCGAGTATACCCCTGGACACATCAAGCCCACAAAGAAAGGTTCCATAGCACCCCTCCACCAGCAACGCAGCTCCGCACAGGCGCAGAAGAGCAGGGAGCGCAAAAGAACGGTGTCAGTGATACATCTTGGCTATCCCACCGGACAGCAGTCTACCCCTTCAGGAAGACTCTGCCTTCTGGAAGACAGGGAGGCCACAGCCAAGCCCAAGTTGATCTGAGCGCCACTGGGTCTCAACAGTGGCTAATGCCCACCGCAGCTGGTAGAGGGCATGACGCTGTCCCACTACAGGCTCTCATTCCCTTGGAAACAAATAATAGCAGGACGGTGTTACAAAACTCCGAATTGCAAGTACCCCACAAGATGACCTTCACCTTGAAAATGGAAGCCCCAAAGCTCTGGGGTCTCCCCAACCCAAGTCTGCCCATGCGTGGCCCAGGAGAGACACACTGCTGTCTCACCAGCAGTCCTCGCTGTGCTGGGAAACTCCCTGTCTGGGCCTCTAGCTCCAGAAACAAGCTGGTGCACCCAGGTAGCCCTGGGACCTGGGCCATCTCCATGGAGCGTCCAACAATGCAGAGCTCCACACCCAAGCTCATCTGCAGGTGAGGCTGGTCTCCCTGGGCACACGCGTGACATGTGTGCACGAGTGTGAGTGCCAGTGTGGGCACCCCCCAGCCCTACAGGGGTGCCTTTGGTCCATATGACCAGGCACATATTTTAAAGCATCAAAGGAGGAAGAGGTTAGGGTACAGAAAGGCATTTTTAAGCCCCAAATTTCCCATCAAACCAATGTTATCTATGTCATTCACAAACCACCATTTATTCACTTGTGGATTATCTTAGTCAGCCCTCCCAGCCATCCCACCAGACACTAACAGTATCAAAATGTTATATTAGTATCTCCATTTTACACCTAAGAACATGATGGCAAAGAGAGAAACTGATATGTGGGGTACGTGTCTGCGGTTGGTTAGGAGGAGACTTGTTTTTAGGTGTGGTTGAGGAGAAGGACCCAAACGATGGATCCTTGTTCTAGCAGGACATACTCTGCTGTGCTGCTCAGACTTTACGTACAAATCAGTTGGTATCTTAATAAAATGCGAACTCTCATTCAGTAGGTCCAGTATGGGGCTTAGGGTTCTGCATTCTAAAGGGGATGTCATGCTGCTGGACCTCAGACCACACTTTGAGTAACAGGGTTCTAGACAATGAGGGCAAGGAAATCCACTGTACTTGAGAAATCGTGCATCACAATTCGCACGGCTAAAACTAAAACGTGCGACTCCACGATTTTTCTACAGAGTTGACTATCACATGATCCCTGCAATGCTGGTCATGACTTAAGAGTAACACATCTACAAAGGCAAATTCTACAGAATTCCTCATTTGCTTCTGGGCTCTGAGAACCTCTTGGGAGGGTAAGAATGTGTCCTAATCATTTTATAATGCCCAGTGTCTGAGATGGTTTTTGACATCTACTAAATGACTAATAAATGCTTGCTGAGAGAATGTGTCTATAATTCCCTTACTGCCCACAGAGAGGATAAAGATGCTAAGTGATCAAACCACAGACCTACCATTAGGGCGGGGATAACAAATACATTTCAGCTCATAACAAATGCAGCCAAGACGCTCAAGGCTGCCCGATGTGTGACGGTGAGCAGAATTCTAACGCTGCACTGGGGCTCAGTGGAAGACAGAACCATTGCAGAGATCAATTATTAATGTCCAATGTCACATGGAAGGAAAGGAGTAAAGAGAACACGTGCTGTGAATTTGCCACTGTTTCTACATGGGGATCTTCCCAAGTCTAGATAACAAAATTAAGGATTTTTATGGCCTCAGTCTATTTCTTATGTGTGTAGAAACGACAAACTCAAATGTATTTGGGTGCCTTCTCTCAATAAAGTTGACCAAAGTCAAAACTTGCCCTTCTCTCCCTAAATAACTGCTTCATCTTTTCCCACTCGCAGTGATTCAGGTCTTTCCAAAGCTCCAGTAATGACTTCTACTTCCTCCCTTCTTCCACTTTACACACTTGGCATCCAGAGCCTCCAAAGACACACTCAGCCTGCTCTTTAGGGATTCTGGATTTGGTGAAAACATTGCAACCAGGCTCCATTATTTTATGACTCAAACTACATCAGCAAAGTTCTTATGAATGAATACACTCAATTAACCTCAGAAACCCAAAGTCCTCCTTCAAAGTGGCTCTGCCAATTTTTTATTCAAATTGTCAGTTTATTTTGCAAAATGTCTCCATTTATCTCTTAGTGTGACTATGCCCATCCTCTAGCAGACCCTTCAGGAAGGAGTTGTTGGTACAGTATTCTCTGAATTCTTGGTAGGATTAAAACTTTTTCCCATAACCCAGGGTGCCTGGGTGGCTTGGTCGGTTAAGCAGCTGTCTTCGGCTTGGGTCATGATCCCAGAGACCCGGGATCGAGCCCCACATCGGGCTTCCTGCTCGGCAGGAAGCCTGTTTCTCCCTCATTCACTCCCCCTGCTTGTGTTCCCTCTCTGGCTGTGTTTCTCTCTGTCAAATAAATAAATAAAATCTTTTTTAAAAAAATTTCCCCATAACCTTGATATTTAAAGAACAGATTAGCCGGATATAAAATCTTTGGATCACACTTTCCTTAAGTTTCTTAAAAATACTGTCACATTGTTGCCATGCTTTGCATACAGCAGTTGACAGGTGTGATAGCAACCTAATTTTCTTCCTTTTTTAGGTGACTTAGTATTTTTGTCTGCAGGTCCGGAGGGTTGTTCTCATGATCCCCCTCTTTCTCTTCCTCTTCCATCTTGTCTCCATCTTATCCTCTTTAACCTCCAGGTTTATTAGGGTAGGTCTAGAATTTAAGCATTCTGGGTCAGATTTCCCACACACATGTAGGAACTTCCCATGTAGATTCTCAACAATTTTGTTCTGGAAAAAAACTCATGGATTGTGATTTCGAAAGTCAATTTTATTCTATTGATCTGCTTTTTCTTCTTCAGTTATTGGTGTGTTGGACCTTCACTGTCCAGCCTCTACCCAGCACCTTCGCCATGTCCCTTTCCAGCTCATTTCTTTTGTCTTGACTGGTTTTGCTCCTCTTCTCAGTATCCCTTATTGTGTTTTCAGAAGGCTGCGAATGGACCACTGGTAATTTTGTCTCTATTTGTGAGATGATTTTGTCTTTTCTATGTCTTCCTTGTGTGTCATAATCTTCCATTTTCTATCTTCTGGTCTTGTGTTTGTTTCTATTCTGAGATTTTTCAAATTTCTGACTTGGGGTTTTCTTTCTTCAAATGCTTGATATTCAGTTCCTGTTGAAAGGAGTGTTAGAGTATTCATGTGCTTTGTGCTTGTTTTCATGGGAGTATTTTATCCCTTCCATTGAATAGCTTTTGTTCTCACTTCCTGTTTTCCTTTTATAGTCAATTTTTCTGCATGTTACTTGTCATAGCCTTTTTTTCATTTTTTCTTTTTTTTTTTTTTTTGAGAGAGAGCACAAGTTGGGGTGAGGGGCAAAGGGAAAGGGAGAGAGAGAATCTTAAGCAGGCTCCGCACTCAGTGCAGAGCCCAATGTGGGATTTGATCTCATGGCTCTGAGATCATGACCTGAACTGAAATCAAGAGTCAGGCACTTAACCAACTGAGCCACCCAGGCACCCCATATTCTGATCATTCTTAAATAACTTGGATGTTCCCAGACCAGCAAGATCAGGTATTGCTAAAATCCTCTGGGTAGCTTACTAATAAGCTACTTAATTCAAGAGCACCCTCTCTGTTGTTACAGTACAGTATTTTAACAAATGATACTTTGGGGGGATTGGGGAGAAGTTGGTTTCGCTAGGATTGGTTGCTTATTTCATCACTTACATGCAATGGGAGTTTACAGTATTCTCTGTCTCCTAGTTACACTTCAGGTGTGGGCTGTGAATGCTTTTACTTGCTCTCCTTGGGCAACTTTATACAGACCAACAGGAGAATGACTAGAGCTGTTGGAAGTAATAGCAATTTAGGGGCAGGTGGCAGTCCCTTTAAGTCCAAAGCAACACTTTGCTCATACAATAATCAGTTCCTTGTAAAACAAATGAAACACTTCTTTTAACTAGCATTTTCAAGTCCCCATCCCCATCACTTCCAGACTACAATAAGGCAGAGAATGTTAGTAAGATCTACACAAACACAGTAAGTATATACCAGATTAATGAACAGGACAGCCAAGACCAAATTTCCTGCACGCCATCAGTGAACAGACTGGATCTGGCTCCCACACAGAGCTCTGCCACTACCTCTGAAAGTTGTCTAAGGAGTGAGCTCCTTGCCATCAGGAGTTATGAAATACGATCGTACCGGTATCACTCTTGGCGGCAAGTATCCTCCTTCTAAAAGATCAGCAGGAGGGAAACTTGCAACTTCTCTAAAAATGTAATTTGGGGAATGTGGCAATATATGCAGGCAAAGACGTATGGGTAAAACGAATCTCTACAACTGAAAGGCTACTTTAGTCATCTTTGTGAAAGTCTTCAGGCTATTTTGAGGAGACAGCATCATATGGTGCTTAGAGAATAAATTCTGGAGTCAGGCAAACCCGAGCTCCGGTCCTGTTCCTCTCCTACCCTGGGTAGTAGGTGTGTACCCTTGGGGCCGAATCAATTTGCTAAATCCTTGCTACAACATGAAGGTGGTATTACCTCTTAGGATTATTGTTAGCATTGAGAGTATAGATGGAAATCCAACCACACTACTTCCTACACACAGACAGCGCTCAGCAACGATGGTGCTTCGTGCTGTCATTATTATTACTCTAGTCTTAATTTTTATAGGACTAATATTATTAATCCTATTGTTATTATAGGACTAAATAATATTATCCTATGACACCATTATTCCTCTAGTCCTAATTATAACTCAAGCAAATTTTGTAGTTAAAAGGAAGAAAATGACATTGGGTTCCTAGTTCAGATACATAGGAAGATACGGACCTCAAGATAGCACTTCCTTAGAAACATCTAGATATAAAGGGGATTGCAGCTGTGGCTATACAAAAGCATAGAGAATCCATAAGGCTCTGAAGGAGGGCTCACTAAGGGGCTGGTAAGATGTCAGGAGGAGCAAGGGAGAGTGAAGGGAGAGGTCTTCCTGGCATCCTGATTTGCTATGGAATTTGTAAGTGGCAGTACCCTCTACGGGACCCTAAGTACATGTGGCTTTTGAAGGTAGGTTAGAGAATTTATTTATTTGTTTGTTTGTTTGTTTATTTTAAGATAGAGGGAGTGCATGTATGAGCAGAGGGAGAAGGAAAGAGAGAATCCCAAGAGGACTCTACTGTGAGCATGAGTCCCGACTTGGGGCTCAATCCCACAGCCCCAAGATCATGACCTGAGCCAAAATCAAGAGTCAGATGTCCAACTGACTGAGCCATCCACGTGCCCCAGCTTTAAGAATGTTACATCACTATTTCCAATGATACATATAGTCAGAGTTCTGGGGGGAAAATACAATGGGAGCTTTAAAAAATAACCCGAATAAAACAAACTCAGACACATTTAGTGTCTCACAAAGCAAGCATTCTAAAATTTTAACTGTTTTTCCGTCTCTTGCAATTAGTGGTTTTCATTTCCATGCTGCAGAGCAAAGTAGGGAGCACGTTGAGAAGGCAGTGGCTTTGCACAGGAGGGACGATGGGACAGGGACAGGAAGAGTGAGCCCAGGACAGAGGACAGTGTCGAGGCCGCACCTCAGGGCTGGCTGCAAAGACACGGCGAGGGCTCCGGCTCACATCAGCTGACCCCGTTGCTGTGCGCCTCTACCATACAGAGGGTGGTTCCCCTATTGTTTTAGCGCCACTAAGCGCCACTACAGTGTCTTCAGGAGCCCTGAAGTCCTCTGGCTATGGAATACACAGGGAAGTACATGGTGTCGTGTCCCATCACAGAGACATCCTTCCTTCCTTCGGGACCCGTCCACAGCTGGGCTCAGCCAGACATGCACACCCCCCAGCAACTACACCCCCATATGAATGTCACCTGGTACTTTTACAAAGGCAGTTTCCCTAGATTATGTTTAAAAGTGACATAGGAGGGACACCTGGGTGGCTCTGTGAGTTAAGCGTCTGCCTCTGGCTCAGGTCATGATCCCAGGGCTGGCAATGAACCCCGCCTCGGGCTCCCTGCTGGGGAAGGGGGGGAGGTCAGCTTCCCCCGCCATGCTCTCTCTTCCCTCAAATACATAAATAAAATCTTAAAAAAAAAAAAAGTGACCTAGGGCTGGTCCACTGTAGGGGCTGAGTTCACAGTCACCAGCCTTCAGAACCAACCACCTACATCTCAAGAATGTGCAAAGATGCCGAGCAACAAACCAGGGGCATGCACCTGGATGACTGGCCGGGCCAGGAATGAACGAAACCCCGTCCTCCCCATCCCTGCAGAGAGCACGTGGCTCTGCTCCTCCCCCGCCTTTCCAAAACTCAGAGCTGACAGCCCCCTGAATCCATGAAGACAGGAGACTGCCCGATGATGTGGCCAAGAGAGAAGACTCGCCCCCCTGCCCAGCAGGAAGACCCTGCTTTCCTTTCACCTGCCACAAGCTTCTTAAAGGGTCCACACCGTGGGCTCGGGCTCGGCAACCCGAGAAGACGGGCTCACCTGCAGGCCCCGGGTTCGTGGCCCATTTTCAGTTTCATTTCTTTCACTGTCAGGGATTTAAGTTGGAAAAGCTGTCGCTGCTAGATAAAGCCTGGAGTCCAGATCTTCCCGTTTTGCCAAACATTCCTACAGGTGATAAGGCCCTGCGTGGGGCGCCCCGCTAGGCTGCAGTAGATCAGGCGTGGGGCTCACGAAGCGCAGTGCCCCACACGCAGTCAGCCCTCAACGTCTCTGGGAGCACCCAGCACCCCTCTTTTACTTTTTTAACATAATGCTTTCAGTGAAGCACAAAACAAATTTGCCAAGTGCCTGGTCCCCTAATCCTGAGCCCCTTGTGCGTTTTCAGGGAGACTAGACCATATGGTTCAGATTTCACTCACAAATAAATCAGCATAATGGTTGTTCAGTAAAAGCAGTTTTATGCTCCTGTTTTTATGGGCCTTTTTATCCCAAGTCCTAAAATAATACTAATACTACTACTAATAATTATTATAATAATAACAATAATAATAATAAAAGCTAGTTGGGCTATGCTGAGGGTGAATAAATTTAGGCTTAAATCCTTCTCTCCCCGCGGACTGGGGGCGGAGCGCCTCTGGTCATTGAGCCACATGAGCCTCTTGCTGGCCTCCAGGCACCAACACTGGACCAGGAAGGGAGGGGAGAATCCACGGCAAGGACAGCAAGCATCTGGATGGGTGACGGCAACCCAACAGAAAAGTAGTGGCTTCCCAATATGAATTCCTAAATGGCAGGAACAAAGGCTCCTTCCTCTTGTCCCATCCCGCCCATGGTAGCAGCAAAAGCCTGCTTTCTTTCTCCCATGAGCCATCCTGACAGCTCCTTGAAGAAATCTGGAAGGAGACTCAGATACACAGAGACTGGACAGGAAAATTCAGCCCCTGGCCATGATGTCGCCACAGAGCCTAACTCTGCGAGGTGATTTTCTGTTGGAAAGTGCCCCCCCCGGTACCCCCTCCTTGTTTTTTAAAATACCTAGTGCTTTAATTGCCTTCCATCCAGCTAAATCCAAAGTGGACTCTTGCTTTTATGAAAAAAAGGCAAAAAGTGAAAAAAGGGATGGGTGTCGATTTTGCATTGTTACAAAGGCAGCGTCCCTGCCCCCAAGCTGCAACACCTCTCCAGCTCCTTCCCTGAACCCCACTGGACATCTCAGCCTCCAGCCCCCACAGTGTGACCTCCATCTGTGAGCACCTGTGCTTGACCTCGATTTAGTTTGTGTCCTATGGTATCAGAGGGGGAAAAAATGAGAGGTTATTTTTGGGGTCCAGGAAAGCTTAAAAATGTTTCCATATAGATGAATAGAAATTACTTCTTTGCTTCATGCCAAGAACTTGGGCTTAGGAAAGTTTTCAGAGGAATGCTGTGCTTTGAGACAGCAAGAGAAACCCATACACCTTGTGATGTAAAGGAATAAACTAGTGATCCAGGAACTCAGCACATCTTAAATGCATCATAAAAATCAGCAGCGTGCAAAGGTCTCAGAACCACGTTAGGCTTGAAGTATTGAGAATATTCAAAAGCCTTTGTTTTCATGGGTTATGTTTTATAGCAATGGAAATTAAAATGAGAACATTCCAGCATATGTATTAATTTGTTTAAATATGATAAAAACAAACCTGTTACCAATTAATTTAACATCTTTGAGAAAAATGATTGTTTTCTCAAGCAAAAAAAAAAAAAAAAGGCTTTTTTTTTTTTTACATTTTTGCAGATCTCTTTAATGTTTGGCTTACCAGAACCTAGGTCAGGTCTCTATCAGCCTCTACGTTCAATCTGTCATGACCCATCTTTGTGGTTATAGGATACAAAGAAAATTCAGCCTCACATGGAAATGTACTTAGGAAGCGGAGTATTTTAACAGCCTTTTTGGATAATTATGGCTATTCATCTTTGATACAAATCAAAACCTCACAAGTGGCCTTTTTTTAAGATTTTATTTTATTTATTTATTTATTTAACAGACAGCTAGAGAGAGAACAAGTAAGCAGAGCGGCAGACAGAGGCTGAGGCAGAAGCAGGCTCTCCACTGAGCAAGGAGCCCGAAGCAGGACTCGATCCCAGGTCCCTGGAATCATGACCTGAGCTGAAGGAAGATGCTTAACCCTCTGAGCCACCCAGGCGCCCCTAAGTGGCCGTTTCTTAGGGGACAGCTGCAGTGTCGAACTTGAAACCATATGAGTCAACTTTTCATACTCTGTTACGTGAAAATTCATCAGTCTATTTACACTCGGAATGGAACTCTGACCACATGACATCATTTGTAGGCGGTGTGTAAAATAAGGATCCCCTGAGTTAGAATTTCCAAACGGTGACACGTGTCGTCATATAAGCTCACAAGCAAAACTGAGCAGCAATCAAAGCTCATGGGGACGCAAGTCTCCAAAATCCTAATTTTCATTACACAGTTCCAGTCTCATCCGTGGCAACAAATATCACTAGCCATTTTGAAGGACGGGTTTGCTCTATCTGCACACACACTAAATAACCAAAGTCGGTGTGGCATTTATCTTCAGCTAGTTCGGGTGACGGCGGGTCAGTCCTGGTTGCTGTTGCTGGCGACGGCCGTGACCCTGTGGGATCGAGCCACAGAGCTCTACGCGCACCTGCACCTCTGCGTTCAGCACACGGATTAAAAGGACAGAGACTCGGGGAACAGAATTTAATCAAATGAATCATGTTTAGAGGCTCCTTGGGGACATTCTTAAATAACACCAGCTTTTTTCCTACAGGTGCGGGGTGAACAACAGGTGTCTGTATGATTTGGGGCCACAGCCTCGATTTACCTCCCCTCCCTTTGTATCATCAACGTCACGGTACATGACATAAAGGGCATGGGGGGGGGGGAGTCCCAGTGTTATTGTGAAATTAACTGTGTCATACAGATCCCCCCCAGAAGGAGTTGGGGACACTCCCAGAGGCCCCCCAGAGCACTGAACACTGCTGCGTTGCATTCTTAAAGAGCTCTCATGTGAGAGTCCATTGATATACACTTCTAGAAAAGACAAAAGTGGTCTGTGCTGGGAAAAAATCACAACAGGGTTGCCTCGGTGGTGTGCAGTCTGAGCGACCGCCTTTCTGAGGCACAGATAACATTCTCCAACCTTCTTGGAAATGCAGCCAAAACCAAGATAGATTAAGGAATTTGGGCTTCCTCCACCTCAGCACTGGTGACGTTTCAGGCTGGAGAATTCTTTGTGGGTGTTGGTCACACCTAACCTCTACCCACTAGGTGCCACTCCCCGCTCCCCCAGTTGTGACCACCAAAAACGCCCCCAGACATTGCCTGAGTCCCCTTGGGCACACACTGACCCCCAGCTAAGAACACCGGGATCAAGGGGAAGGAAGGGTGGCTATGTGGTAAAGCAAATAAAGCAAAATGCAAATGGAATAAACTAGAAGGTGGGCGTCCCTGTGTTCCCTGTAGAATCCTTTCAACTTGACTTCGTGTTTGAAACTTGTCCCATTAAAATATGGGGAAAACATGCTGTCGTTCTGTCATATACCCACGAGTGTAATATTATGTCGATTATACCTCGACTTAAAAATAAGCAAGATTTTTTAAATGTCATTGCGCTGGAAGTCATCTTCTTTGCCCTTAACAGCACATCAAGATTTAGACATATCATTGTGTGTCGTTGCAGGTATTACAATTGGCTAGGATTTTTTTTAATTCCACCGTGGAACAATTCTACTACCGTTTACCCCTTCTCCTCTCAGTAGACACCCACGTTGTTTTGAGGTTCCGCACCTGTGCCGCCATGGCTATGCGTGTATGGGCCATTTGTGACTCAGTAGGCTAGTCTTGTACGTGGATGTTTCTTCCCCTGCCCTTTAGAGACACCTTCCCCACTCTGAGATCAAATTAAAAGGCACCTATATTTTCTTCTCCTCCTTTCAGAGTTTCATTTTCTATAATTCATCCTTTAATCCCCCTGGAGTAGGTTACTACCTAGCGGTGGCGTTCCTTCCAGGCCATGTATTAGAAGATTCTTTCTCCCCTCATGAAGTTGGCAAGTAATAGTTAACCATTCCAACGTAGCTCTTCCTACATGGATGGGGGGAAACAAAGAATATTCCCCAGAATGGTGCTCTTCACAACTGGGGAGGATTCTGTCCGCCCTCCCTGTCCTCCCACAGCTGTAGCCATGTCCATCGGGGACCAAAGCTCTGTGTGAACATACTTCTGACCTACTGATGGACTGTCCATTCCAGTTAGCTTGTAGAACAGCCAGACCTAGAACCCAGGGTCCTGACTTCCCTGTGCTGCAAAGAATAAAAATATATATACATTTTTAAGATTTTACTTCCAAACCCAGAACTGAATCCACACCGACTGTTCTCTTTGGCCCGGTCGCCTGAGCTTGCCAAGTGAAAAGCTGGACGCGAATCCAAAAATTGCTTTCCTTTCCTTCAGGTTTCAGAGAAGTCAGGCCACCTCGGAGCCCGGGGTCACCAGGCGTGGGAGAAATAAGCCTGAGTGCTTGCAGGGATGCGAAACCCTTTCCAAAAACACAATTCTTGCTCTTGTCCATTTTTTCCTTCTCTTTCTTTGCTTTGGCCCTGGGTCTCGTGGGTGACATTAGCTCCCCCATGTACTGGTCCTGTTGCTGCTATTTTGAAACTCTTTGGGTGTAGGTGGCATGTTTTTTAATATTGGGGAGGGAAAAATTAATTTCCCATTAACGAGCTTATTTATACAAATGACATCTTGGAGCTTAACTGACACCACGTGCTTCCTTGGACACCAGCTGATGGGAAGGCAATCAGGAGAGTTACACCAAATGGGGCTGTCCCGGGCTAATGTTTGCTTTTTATGGCCGCCACTACTCCCTGGGGCCTGCTCCTTCCCGACCCCCTTCTTTCCCAGGCTTCCATTTGTGCATCCTGCAGACAGAACGGAGGACAGCAGAGCCGTATGGAATCAGTTACCAAGGAAGGACAGAACGGTTCAGGCTGTGGTCGTCCCTCCCGGAGCTTGCCCACACCCGCCCCAGGCCCCCAAACCCACACCCTGCACTCCTGGAATTTCCATTGTGTTTGGAAATTCTGTGGCTTTCTGAAACAATGCTGGTGTTGCTGTTAGTTAAAGAAAACCAGCTGCAAACTCTCAACCTCTTTTTGCAAGAGACACTGCAAGAGACGTTATCCTCAAAGAACGCATCTCAACCTCACTCGCGGTGCCCACCACACACACACACACACGCACACACACACACACACACAAGCATACGCGCTTCGGTGGAACACCACGCTGTCACCGACCCCGGTCCTTCTGAGGCCCGACCAGTGAGGGACACTGCCCAGCATGGCCTGCTGCTCCACTGGGAACCCTCATCATCCCACTGCCATCACAGGTGGCCATCACATCCCCGGTTCCTTGCCACCTGCAACGGTATCCACTCCCGTGGCATTAGCTGCCCCACCAGCGGGTAAGGCTTCCCAAACCCAAAGCTGGAGGAGAAATGGAAGGAGAAACCATCCCGTGGTCACTTAACCTCCCTGCCTCGTTCCAGCATCCGTGGGCTGGGGGGATAATCCTGACCCCACAACCCACAACAGGGTTACTGCAGGAATGGACGTGGAGAAAAGGCTTAAGAGACTGGTCCGTGTGACTCATGATCGGTGGTTATTATTAACTGTGCGTCTAATCTGTGGAGGAGAAGACAAAGAATTCCCAAAAATGGAAGGCATGCCCTGTTCCTCTTATTTTCTGGTCCACGCCTTCCCTACCACCCACTGGCGCTGGGTCGCTGTGAACTAGACCAGGTGCTGCTAACAGAGATGCCAGGTGCGTAGGAAGGGCCTGGCAGGCAGGGGTCCCCCCGGAGGCCCCATGTCCTGGTGGGGTCCCACTTGTCATCATGCCTCCTACAAAGGCAAATGAAGAAGCTCAGCAGAGCGTGGGCTGTTCAGAGCTCCTCAGAGGAGCGAGGGCAGATGGAACCTGCCCCTTACCCCAAAAGCCTATGGGGAAGTCCCAGCAGCCAGGGAAGGGGTTCACAGTTGTTTCCTGCCACCACCACAGCTGTTGGAAAGTGGGGAGAAGACCAGACAAGCAACGATCAGATAGGAAACTGGGAAGACACAGGTAATACACTTTTTTCTTTTTAAGATTTTTATTTATTTGAAAGAGAGCACAAATAGGGGCAGAGGGAGAGGGACGATCAGACTCCCCGTGCAGCGTGGAGCCCAAAGTGGGACTCAATCCCAGCACCCCAGGGTCATGCCCCAAGCCAAATGCAGACACTTATCCGACTGAGCCCCCCCAGGCGCCCCATGGCACTGGTTTCTAACACAAGCAGGTGTTTGGCGCCTCCTATCATGGCTGTGTTTTCACTCTCGGACAGACACAGAGAAGAAACCGCGGGTCCAAATGAGCTGCTCACAGCCCTGGAGAAAGCACCTCCCCCCGAAAACAGCAGGCATGCACAACGCTCCCTCCCGGTGCCCGTGGTCTCAGAGGGATCCCCACAACCCAAACTCAGAAATGCCCCCATTACCCAGGGTAAAGGGTTTCAGGTGCGGCCGCAAGGACCTTGCTGAGAGGTACAAGAAGCAGGACTGAAGAGCCAGTAACTTTTCAGGGGCTCATTTCTGCCCCAGGCTCCCTTTAAAAGAAAGGCTCATCCTGTGTACTAATGCAGAGATTTGGAAATAGAAAGCCTCTACAGCAAGTACGATGCACATCTGCTGATTAGAGTTCTTAGTTAGAGCACACATGGGGGGTACACAGTGAAGCCGTCTACTCCTGAGCAGTCCCGGCTCCCCAAATTCCACACCGCATGCCACAGAGCTCCTGGGGTCCCCCTTCCACCCACAGGGACTGGCAATGGGGCCAAAGGGGAAACCTGGTTCTTGTCCTCCTGTGGAGAGTTAATAATCAGAGCCCGAGATCCCACAGCTCCTATTCTTTCTTCTCAGGAGGGCAGAAGGGGAAGCAAGGAGGAGGAGGGTGCCAGGGAGCTCTCTCAGTTTCCCCAGAGCTCCCCCACTCCCGAGGCAGCTGCTGATCCCATACCCGCTCATGTTACCCCAAGCAGACCAAAGGGACAGAACCCCACCAGTTGGAGTGGCTGCGGTGCACCCCACCAAAGAGCCCCAGAACGGTCTTCCTCCCAGAGCCTGATGTCACTGCTCGGGTGACATGAACACACTGACAGAAAGCCGGGTCCCTGGGACTGAGCCTCAGAGTTCTGGGGGTCCCAGCCACGGCCTCTGCCCAGGGCACAGGACATACGACCACTGAACTGGAGGTGTGCTCTCTTCGGTACAAAAGTCATGGATCAAAATGACCAAATACTGTATCACCAAGTTGGGAGTCAGAAAAAAATGGAAAACACGCCAGGCTGAATTCCAGTTCTGCCATCAGCCGGTTAAGCTCGAGTACTCATCCGTCCTCCCTGCGCCTCTCTGGTCCTCGCTTAGAAAACTGAGGTGACCTAAAAACCTGATGGGCCGAGTGGCGATGGCCCAGTGAGATACGGGCACTCCCTCTCTGCAATCGCCATCGTCACCGGCACACAAGTCAGGAAGTCACTCTGACCTTCAGTGTCCTCATCTGAAAAATAAGGTTAATCTTTAGCAGGCAACCGCTATGGATTCTTAGGGGGTCAGAGGATGTTGTGAGATTACCTCCTGGAAATAATACATGGCTTGCAGTATTAAAACAATTACAACCAAAAATAAGAAGACTGTTCCATGGTCCAAATTTTAGATGGAAAGTTCTCCAGAACAAAAATACATTTCTTCTTAACACAAAGTTTCCTCTGTTTCACTGCTGGATTGGGTATAGGTTTTTGTTGTTGCTTTTTTTTTTTTAACCATTTATAGCTCTTTCCCCCTCAAGTTCTATCAGCGGAGGGCAAATAGGGCCCCAGAAGAGCAGGTGGCAACGGGTGGGGGGGCAGGGCCCCCTGCTGAGAACATCCTTCCCTGCCCTAGGAATGTCTCTGAGCTGGGTCAGGAAACCACGAGACCCCAGCTCTCCCAGAACTGTGATGAATGCATTGCTAGAATGGGTCTCAGAGCTCAAAAAAGGCAGAAGTGAAACACTTTCATAAGAAACAACAACAAAATTTTCATCACGGTGGAGGCAGAAAGACAGTCTTCCTTGAAGGACCACTAAACCCAGTCAAATCTTTCCACACCCTGAGTGAGTCCGAAAGGATCAACCTGCAAAAAAACAGAGGTCGAATCCTACCCAGAACGCTGCACAGCCAACGGAAGCTCATTCCAGGGGAGCAGCTCCCCATGCAACGAAACGAGTTCCTCTTCGTTTAAAATCTGCAGATAATTCCCGAGAACACAATGCACACTTTCCAAAAGGCCACAATAAATCAATTTTTCTTGCCTGCACCCAATCCAGACTTAGCCACTTAGTTCATCTTAATAAACAAGTTACTCATTCAAAGGAAAATAAATGAAATGTTTTGCCTTGAGGGACAGTTTTATTTTTAATAGTTTGGTGCTTCAGTGACAGAAATAATATTCTGCAATGGGAATTGCCTTTTGTTCTTCGGGAGCTCCTGAGGACAGGGTGGGGGCAGGGTGGGGGCAGGGACTGCCATCTCTCTGAGTTAACCCTGCGTGGGAATATGAGCCCAGGGTCTCTCGCCTGCTCTTGTCTTTGGGACAGACACATCTGCTCTCGCAAGGAGCTCCATTAAAAGAAACGGTGCTTTATCTTCATGAGATATCAATGCAACGTCAAGCAGTCTGGGATTTATTTAGACAAGTCGAGCCAATAAAAATGGAACTCAGGGGTGCCTGGGTGGCTCAGTCAGTCAAGCATCTGACTTCGAGCTCAGGTCATGATCTTCGGGCTCAGGAAAAGAACTCGTTTTGTTGCATGGGGAGCTGTCGGGCTCCCTGCTCAGGGGGACTCTGCTTCTCCTTTTCCCTCTGTGCCCATCCTCATTCATGCTCTCTCTCTCTCTCAAACAAATAAGTAAAATCTTAAAAAAAAAAAAAAAAAAAAAAAGGTGGAACACAGGAAGAAGGGGTTTCTCCTAATGAAATAACTAGCACCACAGCTACAACTCTGAGGTCTGACTCCCTTAACATGAAATCCTGCCAAAGTCATAGCATTCCACATGGTGAACGTAGAGGGCACATTTTCAAATAATGCAAAGAATTAACATTATTAGTCAAAAAAAAAAAAAACATTATTGTGTAAGTCCTTCAAGAAACACAAAAGCACAGAGAGGCCACACAGAGACCCAATTTCCAATATCTCAGCTTCCCAGGTCCAAAAGTCAACATTAGAGGATGTAAGACCCCCCAGGAGGGGAAACCAGCTCCGGTTCCCTTCTGCAGTCCCTGAGCCCAGGGTAATGCCTGGCATGGGAGAGATGCTGAATGAACATGTGTCAGATGGATGGATGGATGGATGGACAGACAGTGAGATGGATGGATGGATGGATGGACGGATGAATGGATGGGTGGATGAACAGATGGACTATAGACAGATGGGTGGGTGGATGGATGGATGGCAGGATGGATGGATGGATGGAGAGATGAATGGATGATGGATGGATGGATGGATGGATGACAGATGAAAAGATGGACAGATGGATGGACAGATGGACTACAGATGGATGGATGGATGGATGGGCGGACGGATGAATGGATGGATGGACAAATGAACGAGTGAGTAAACTAACAATTGAGATGAATCCTCAGAGTAGGAAAAGCCTTCATGGGCTTTCAGAAATGGGAGGGAAAGAAGTTCTCTTTCTGCACACCCTGAAGAGTGAGATCCCCTTCATGACTAAGCACATCAGCTCCCTAGTATCAGAGAATCATGTTCCGTAATCAGGGAGCTCTATTCCTATCCTGAACTGAATCTACTCCACAGGAATTCTTCCCAGCATCCTCCCAACAATCCAGTGAAGGGAGGTCCATAGGACCACGTCCCATCGAGGCACCTGGCCAGTCACCCAGGAGCCAGAAGTATGGTCAACCCTTGAACAGTGTGGGGGTTGGGACATCGACACCCCTCCGTGTGGTTGAAAATTTTGACTCCCCCAAAGCTAAACTATCATTAGCCTACTGTTGATTGGAAGCCTTACTGATCACATAAACAATTGATTGTATGTTCTATGTAGTATATACTATATTTTTACCACAAAGTAAGCTAGAGAAGAGAAAATATTTTTTAAAAACATATGGAAGAGGGGCGCCTGGGTGGCTCAGTTGGTTAGGCGACTGCCTTCGGCTTAGGTCACGATCCCAGGATCCCAGGATCGAGCCCCACATCGGGCTCTCTGCTTGGCAGGAAGCCTGCTTCTCCCTCTCTCACTCCCCTTGCTTGTGTTCCCTCTCTGGCTGTGTTTCTCTCTGTCAAATAAATAAAATCTTTAGGAAAAAAAATCATATGGAAGAGAAAATACCCTATAGCGTTGGATTGCATTAACTTAAAACAAACAAACACACGTGTGCAAGTAGATCCATGCTGTTCCAACCGTGTAGTTCGCAGGCTAACTGCGCGCTCGGCGCCCACTCCCTCTCCAGAGGCTGCCATCGGACTGGCACATAAACCAAGGACACCTCTCTTCCCCACCTAAGCCACGCAGAGGCTAAGCAGCAGGGGAAGAAAGGAAGAGGAATGGAAGGGAAGGGCTAGGGAGAAGGATCTAAGCAGGAGAGGTAGCACATCAGCTGTCAGGGAGGTCCAACTGAAAGGTCACCTCCTCCCTCCCTCACCAGCATGTCACACACAACGCCCCCTCTTTTGAGCCCCCATTTTGTGGTTCCGCCTTCCTGCGTTAGCACCTACCACACCCTCTCAGTCACTCACGCACCACTTCCCTCTGCTGCACGTCCAATAAACCACATGCTTCCTCCGGACAAGATGATGTCTGGCTCACCTCTGTCGTCTGTCACAGCTCCAGCCTGGTGTGGGGACATGACTGGCACTTACGAAACATCGACTGATGGAAACTGAGTTGAAACAGAGAATAAAAGAAGGGACAGAAGCAAATTACAGACTCTGAGGGGGCCTGAAAGATTCGAGGAAGACAGGGATACAGCGGTATGTCAATTCAGAGGCAAATAAAAGGACAGCATGGCGGGAACAAAACATCAAGGGAAAATAGGCTGAGAGAGCGATGAAGCAAAATTCAAACCAGGAAGTGGAGAAAGTAAAAACGTTGGCTTTCATTATTATTTTTCATGTCAGAAGATTTTTTTTAAGATTTATTTTAGAGAAAGAGCAAGATTGTGCACATGCACAGGAGCAGAGGTGTGAGGAGAGGGGCAGAGGGAGAGAGAGAATCTCAGGCAGACTCCGCGCTGAGTGTGGAGCCCAACCTGGGGCTTGATCTCACAACCTGAGCCAAAACCAAGAGTCAGACGCCCAACCGACTGTGCCACCCAGGCGCCCCCTCCTGTCAGAATATTACAATAAACCCATCCACGCTAATATCAAAGATTTCTCTTCCACGTGGCCTCAGACGCTAGAGAAGAAACTGAAATGACATCTGAGAATGAGAAACAAAGCAGTGTTTCTTGACTCGGGAAAACGGGGGCACGCTGGGACCACAAGGGCGACATACCAGTCATGGGTGGGGAAAAGGTTTTCCCCTTAAAATGCCTTTTTAGTTGCTAGCCAACTCTGTTCAAATGTAACTTGCCTTTGGAGTTCAAAAAAAAAGGACATTTTGCTTAGAACTACATGGAAGAGACACACTGGTGAGGACACAAGGGTCTTGTGACCACTTGTGTTGTATGTTCTTTAAGCTCCTTCACTCACAGAGGGGGTGAAGAGTCGGCCTCGGATGGGCACACAGGATGTTAGCTGCCGCATGAGGCATGGACATGGTAAGCGAGGCCCCTACAAGCTGAGACCCTGAAATGGAGCTTGTCTTCCTAGTTGCAGAGTCAGCCTTCTAACCTATTAGGCCTGAGTTCTGGAACCCTGTGGGAAATGTAGGCAGAAAACGTACCGATCTCCAGGAAGAAAAATGAATCCCGGACTTTCCAGCCACATTACAGCCATCCCAGAGGGGCCTCCCATTTCTGGACTCGAGCATAGGGGGGTCGCCCACATGTCCTCCTTTCTTCTGAAACGATCTCCCTGCTAACAGAATTTCAGCTTCTGGTTCCCTGGAAGTAATAGCATCACGGGAAGGGGCACAGAAGGCCTGGGGGGCCTCTTACTCTGTGGGAAGGAGCAGACTGCATTTCAGATTTCCAATTCTGGAAACATTTGCATTCCAGGTATAAGGATGGTACCGGTTCCCTCAGGACAGCACTGGGTTCCCCCCTCAACTAGGAAGAGATCAAAGCTGAGGCACCATGTCCCCCCTTATCTCAAGAGGTTGTAAGATATGGTCCAGCACACGGTCACATGAGCACCCACCCTGAGGAAATGTTTTTAAGCATGGGGCAAGGCCACAAGGATTTTGCTCCTGAGTTATGGCCCCACTCCCTTCATCTCTGCCCCTGCTTGAGGTCTGCCTGGGGCCCTCTCTTCCATACCTGCACCCCGCCAGGGATCCCTGGGAGCAAAGGCTACCAAGCCCCCTTCTCAGGAGATGTGAGAACACTCTACTTCAAAAGACACAAAGAGCCTCAACATCAGTGGGCATCACGGAATACAAATCAAAACCATCATGAGATCCCGCCTCGCACCGGTCAGAATGGCTAAAATTAACAATGCAGGACACAACATGTGTTGGCGAGGAGGTGAGGATGTGGAGAAAGGGGAACCCCCCCTACACTGCTGGGGGGAATGCAAGCTAGTGCAGCCATGTTGGAAAACAATACGGAAGGTCTTCAAAAAGTTAAAAATCGAGCTACCCTATAACCCAGCAATTGCACTACTGGGTATTTATCTAAAGGATACAAACAGTGATTCGAAGGGGCACACGCACCCCGATGTTTACAGCAGGGTCGACAATAGCCAAACCATGGAAAGAGCCCAGGTGTCCGCTGACAGATGAACGGATAAAAAAGATGTTATGTGTGTACGTGCACGTATGTGTCACACACACACACACACACACACACACACATACAATGGAATATCACTCAGCCATCAAAAAAAAAAAAATGAAATCTTGCCTTTTGCACCGACATGGATGGAACTAGAGGGTGTTATGCTGAGCCAAATAAGTCAGACAGAGAAAAACACAAAAAAGTTATGTGATCTTACTCATATGTGGAATTTAAACAACAAAACACAAAAGCATGAAGGAAGGAAGGGAAAAATAAAATAAGACGAAATCAGAGAGGGAGGCAAATCATAGGAGACTCTTAACTCTAGGAAGCGAACTGAGGGTTGCTGGGGAGGGGGTAACGGGGGATGGGCATCAAGGGGGGCACTGGATGGAATGCGCACTGGGCGTTCTGTGCGACTGATGAATCACCAAATTCTACCTCTGAAACTAAAAAAAAAAAAAAAAAGACAGGAAGAGCTTGAAAAATGGGAAAGTCCTCTGAAGGCACTGTGCAGGCAATGTTTATTTAACTAGGCAGCAAGGAAGAAAAGAGGACGCTCCCACCAGGATCTCTGGGTGAGAAGATGGCCCGAAGTGCTCATATGGCCCCTCTTCATGCCCCCCCACCGGCCTGAACATCTGTCTTTTGGGGTTAATGGTGATAACCGAGCCCCCTTAGGGCCCAGTTAATTTCCTTTCCCTCCAGAGATTCATTCTTAAAAATCGTAGATTGACCTAAATTGTTTTGAGCCAAAAGAAAATCAAAATTGAACTAGGTTAATTGAAAAAAAAAAAATAATGCTCTGACTACATCAGGGGTCCCCACTCAACCCCCCGCCTTGGAAAACCCCACTGTTTTAAAGGATATCGGTCAATAGACCTAAAAATGCGTTCATGTTGTTTATCAACTTGAGCTTTCAACTAACTGGGTCAACCTCGTACCCCACGTCTGCCCCGGGGAGAACACCCATAAATGATGATTGGAATTCTTTCGTAATTATGGGCTTGGAAAAGGCCAGCTGTAGACTCATTGTATTCAATTTATTGGTATTAAGTATTCATTAACTGGCTGATACTCCTTGGAAAAGTGACCCCTGGCCAGCAGCAACAGGGGTGAAGTAGGACAAGTAAGCGCAGGCTGCTCGGTCCTACCACGGGGACACCTGTCTGGGTGACATCACGCAAAGCGCCCCAGGTGAATGGACTGTGGCTCAAAAACCAGGGGCAACGTCTGCATTCACACCAGGCAGCAAAGCTGAAGGCAGCCCCCGTGGGCTGCGGCTCTTCCACGGGCTCCTCGACAGCGTGAAAGGAGAAAGGCAAACTCCACGTGCCCAGCAGGGGCTGGGGCAATACAGGGGTCCCCGAGGAGGGAGGGGACAGAAAACCTGCGTTGGTTTTTCACTCCCTCCAGGCATCTAAACCTGCTCATCAATGGGAGAACGGATGAGAAGATAACAAGGGACCTCACAGGTTTGCGTCTATCCCGAGAGAGGAAGCTGTCACGGTGACAGGTGGCGGGGTGGCCTGCAAGGACCGGATTTCCAGGCCCAGACACTTTCTAGTTTATCAGGAGCAACCCACCTCCTCCCTCTGGACGTCCAGTTCCCGGCCTTCAACATGGAGATGAACGGGAGCACTTCTCTCCCGGATGGGATGTGCAGAGATGGCTTCTCCCATGGAAGGCTCCACGCACCCGGTCTCCAAGCCCTGAATGGGAGGCCATGCCCACCACCCACCCACGGGCAGCCAGAGCAGCCTAGACAAATGCCCTCGTGCAGGGGGACCGCAAGGGGCAGGGAGGAGCAGCGTCCTGCAACGCCTCTCGTGATCCCGCGGGCCCTGCGCTCTCTCCCAAGTCCCACACCATCCCCCGGGGAACACACTGAGGAGCGCACATCCCTGGGTGCCTACTGAATAGGAAAAGAGATGTGTCTGATAGGATCTGGTACCAGCAAAAAGTCCGACTGCATTTTCTAAGACCCAGAGAAGGAAAAAAATTGCTCCCGAGAGAGCACTAAAGGAATCTTGATAGAAAGTTCTTTCATGTTTGCAGGCACCATAAGGAACAAGAAGGCGAAGAAAGAAAAGAAGTTGAGTTTCTTGATAAAAAAAAAAAAAAGTATTCCAAACTCTTTCACACATACTAAGGAGCAGGAGGAAGCAAATAATGAACAACGCGAATCCACGATCCGGCCTAAGAGGCAAAACGTGACCATCGCATTCGAAGGTTTCTTCCAAAAGGACAAGCCCATGAGCAAGCCCAGGGAGAAAGGCTCCGAGCTCACACCGAAAGCGGGATACTGGGGACCCGAAGACACCGCGTTCCTCTGCCACCATGACTATGCCCGGGTCACCAAGCCGGCCTCCCAAGACTGATCATTTTTAGTCCGTCGACAGGCAGAAACCTAGAGCGCTGCGGTGGGTCTGCAGACGGGCCGGGCCGCTAGGATGGTGCTCTTCTGCCGGTCTCCAGAGCCGAGAGAGACTTTCCACTGCATTCCTAACTGGGAGAAGCCTCAGGCCACACAGGGGCTCAGACAGATATCTGGGGATCCTGTGGTGATGGTTCCCATCCCACGCCCAGCCCAGCCAGACCCCGCTTTGGCTGGAAGCTCAGCCTTCTTGTTCACAAGGGAATAACGTGTGTAGCAACACTTGGCTCGCTGTCTGCCTTCAGCCCACTGCTGGGAAACAGCTCAACAAGGAAACACAAAGCCCATACACACATCATCTTGGTGTGAGCTTGGCAATAGCCAGACTTCCCCAGGGTGTATTTTTGGTCTCAAAGAACAAATTGGGCTGATTTGGTACCCCAAGGAGAACCCCACACCTCCAGCGGAATAAAGAACGGCTGGCAGGAAGCAAACGTGTCTTAGGAAGGATTTCCCTGATCTGGGGGTTCCTCAGGGGGAAAGGGGGCAGAAAAAAGCTGCAGGTCCGAAGACTCCACCAGGCTCGAGGAAAGCCTGATGCCTCCGGTCACCAGCAGCAGCCCTGCTCTCCCACGTGGTGAGGGGCCCACACAGGGATGAAGATGACCACAGATGGCCCAAAACCAGATGAGCGCATCCCTGCAGAGACTCCCGGGCTCCTGGACTGTGGGAGTGAGCTTCTCCGTTGAGGAGAAGCTGCACTGGAAATGCTCTCGTGCTCCTGCTGCACTTCTGGCCTGACCGCTAAAGATACAGACTCTGGGGACACCTGAGCCTGGGTGGCTCAGTCGCTTAAGCGCCGGGCTCTTGGTTTAGGGTCAGGTAAGGTGGTAATCTCATGGTTGCGGAATCAAGGCCCGCATGCAGCTCCACACTCACCATGGAGTCTGTTTGAGATTTCCCTCTCTATTGGCCCCTCTTGCTTCTCGTGTGCCCTCTCCCTAAATCAATACATCTTTAAAAAAAAAAGGAGAGAAAAAAACAGACTCTGGGCCCTCAGAACTGGAATGAGATCACCTTGAACTCTGCTGAGGAAGAAAATAAGATGTCCCAAACTGAATACTGGATTCTTATGCAAGATATTACTAAAAGGGTTCCCTTCCTCTGCCCTGCCTAAGGACTATCGTCTTGCCTTGGCTCCTCAGTGTATCTTGAGAGCAGCCCAGGGGCCAGAGGGAGGAGCCACACCTCTCTTCTGGTCCAATTTTGCCCAAAGTCACCTCCTTATGAGAATGATCACATGACCTCACAGGTTATAACCCGCCTCCAACCTACATTTCCCCTTTGACCTCCAACTCCGTCCTTAACATCTCCAACCCCCAAGTCAAAGTCAATGACAGCTGGGCACCTGGTACTGTTTCTCCCCTGTGCGCCCAGTGTTCTCTGAATTCATGCCTGCAATGCCCGTCCCTCCAGGCCAGCCTCTCCAGGAAGCCCTCCTGGCTTACCCCAAACACAAGGGGCAAAGTCTAAGTCCTACAGCCCCTCTGAAACCTTCTCATGATCATTTTGCATCCTTGCCTTTCCAGTTCCACATGTAGGTCTGCCCTTGACCTCTCCTCCACTAGATGATCCATTTGCTAACAAGGTCCTTGGCCTCAAGGGGCTTTCAACCTGCTTGGGAAATAACTAACCACAGTAGCATTCAGAATGCACCTTGGACCGCGAGGGCTTCCTCCTTCATTTTTCCCTGAGTGCCAGCACAAAGCAGATGGCCACACAATGCTCAGCGGACGCATGAAAGGAGACACAGGTTCATGTCTAAGCCCATCAGGAAGGTATGCGTTGAGCCAGCGGAGCTCATGGAGACCTGGCCGGAAGGTCTCTCCCCAACTTCCCTCCACTCCTAACCCAAAAGGCTTCCGGGAGCCACCCTGAAAATCTGTTCAAGCCAGACACGTTGCTCGCTGGGTGAAAGGAAGCAGATGACAGGGAAGGAAACTCATCTTGGATATCCCCATGTCTCCCTGGGCCTCTATTCCTGGAAACGGCTAACCTGAGGACCTTCTGTGCCCACGCCACTTCGAAGGAAAGAAAAAAAGGCTCCAAGTAGACGTAGCCAATTGGCTCTGCAGACAGGGCCGAAGCAAGGCAGCTCTCCAAGAAGTCTGTTCATTTTACAGCTTCAGAGAAGAACCACCCCTGAAAATGACCAGCTTGTGTCGATTATAGAACCCAGGGGCCTGGAGCCCTGGGAGCAGGAAGATGAATACACATTCCAGCTCGCTCAGCTCCACGGAATTGGCTATTAAGTGGGAGGACCGGCTAAAAGCTCTTGTTTGGAGCACCTCATTAATAAAACTCAAAACTGTTTTCTGCAATTACCTGCCATCATTGGTTATTTTGCCCCTTGCCAAGTACAGTCCCCCTGCCAATCTACAGCTTCGGTTTCAATTGCCCGGAAAACATCTCAGGCTCAGAAGAAGAGGGGCTCAACGGAGGAACCCTCTGTGAGCTCACAGAGAGTAATTATCTGTTGAGGAAAGAAACCTGCTGCAAAAGGAAACAAGGGGTGCGTCTGAGGGGGTCCTGAGGCTGCAGATCCCACCTGCCGGGACTTCTCCATGCATCCGCCTCCCAAGGCCTGGAAGCCACCAGAAGGGCTGCTCCTTCTTGCATCCCTGCGTCCCTGTGTCAGCAGACCTAGTGACGTGTGCACCTGCTGAGGAGCGGCCTGATGCATGACCAAGAGGTACGCTTTTCTTTACCAAAAAGTGTGACAGTAACAATGTGGGGGGTGAGGACTGACGTATGCACGTGTTATGCACGTGCTGTGGGACGGCGGGTGGTGGAAAGTGGAAGAAAGCTGCCAAGCCCTTCAGAACGGGTTTCATCCAACACGAGCCCCGGGGAAATGCCGGCGTGTTTCCTGCAGTGAGTGCTGCCTTCACCCAGTGCCTCCTGTGCCATTGGCTTCATTCATTCCCAGAGCAGACTCCATCGTACCCTCTCTGGGCCAGCCCCGAGCTGGGTGCCGGGACCCCAGGCTTCCTCTGACAGGGGCAGAGACCTTCAGAGCCAATCACATGTCACATGATGATTCAGACGGGATCATGCCTGGGGGTCAAAATCACCCCTGCACAACTCTGGAATCTCCGTAGTATGATACTCTAGATGATTTTCCTATTCTTTTTTTTTTTTAAGTTTATTTATTTATTTGACAGAGAGAGATCACAGGTAGGCAGAGAGGCAGGTAGAGAGAGAGGAGGCGGCAGGCTCCCTGCTGAGCAGAGAGCCCAACACGGGACTCGATCCCACGACCCTGAGATCATGACTGACCTGAGCCAAAGGCAGACGTTTAACCCACTGAGCCACCCAGGCGCCTGATTTTCCTATTCTTGGTCTCTTTCCGTGCGTTCCACATTCTCTGTAATGGGTATACGTCACTTTTATAAACAAAGGTATTTTAATTTCTTATTTAAAATAGAACTTGTTAGGGGCACTTGGGTGGCTCAGATCATGATCCCAGGATCCTAGGATCGAGTCCCATATCGGGCTCCCTGCTCAGCTGGGAGTCTGCTTCTCCCTCTCCCTCTGCTGCTCCCCCTGCTTGTGCTCTCTCTCTCAAATAAATAAATAAAATCTTTTTAAAAGAACAGAACTTGTTATAAGCTCATTAAGATAATTAATTTTTAAAGAACAGAGAAAGAGGGAGCAGAAGTGGCCTGCAGTCAGTGGTCCCGCCAGCCAGTCCTACCTGGCAGCGGCCTCGCTGGCCAGGAGCCTCTCGGCCTCTCCCAGTAGAGATGCCCTCACCTCTCCCAGCCGGCCACCGAGGTTGCGCCGGCCGATCAGTCGCTGCCATCACCAGGTGCAGCTGTGCTCCAGGCTACCCCAGAGCCACACACTTGCTTTTAATGCCGAGAACACGTTGTCCCAGGAAGAAGACACATCATTGGATTCAACACTCATCTTCTCTTCCCTCTCCTCTTCGCCCCTCACCAGGAAAATCAATTTAAGACACGTCACATGAAATGCAAGGAGAGTCAACAGTGCCCGGGGCCGATGCGAACAACAGATGCAGATGCGACGAAGGCTCCGGGCTTCACCCCGTTTCTGGGCCCAGTGACACCACTTCTCCCCAGCAGAGCAGAAGATTTTCCCAAAGCTGTGTCTTCAGCCTTTGCAGGGTGCTGGTGGTTAACAAGGGACTCTGGTTCCTCGAGAAGGACTCACAGTGGGAGCCAATGGTGAGGAGACTCTGGACCCCTCACCGGGTTCCCCATCAGCTCCGAACAAGGTGCCCGGGGAGATGTGGTGGCTATGTCACCAGCCGTGTCACGGGCTGCTTAGCTTTCCCAGGCAAATGGCAGTTGTGTAATTACCGTGCAAATGTGGTGTGCCCCCCACATCACTCTCAGGGCAACAAATAACCTATTTGTTATTATCACTATGGTGCACTTTGAGCACTACTTCCCCTAGATGCCTATGAGAAGATTCAAGAAGGCAGAATGATTTCTGTGCCTTCGCTGTTTTATCCTATAGGAGCAAGAATTAGTGTTCTTTCCACACACCTTCATGATAGCAGCACAAATTATAGAAATATTCCTGGCACACTGTCCTTAGAGTAAACTGCATTTACAAAAACAATAAACTATAGCAATGGTCCTTTTAATACAATCTGCTGCGGCCGTGCGCACAAAACCCAGTATTTGGGGAGACTGTGTGCTATAAGGTACCCCAGTGGCCTGAAATTACAAAGGATGTTAAACACATAGAACTCCTTTTATAGCCCCAATCAGGGCTGTTACTGAACAATTTAGTATCTCACAGAATAAAACACTGTGCAGGAAAAGAGAAAAACCCGAAATTTTGAGGGGAATTATTTGCTTTGAGGCTGAGACAGAGCCGTAAGAGGAATTTAAGAGATCCTTACAACATATAAGATGCACTTCACTACA
>PITA01005338.1:100742-112021 GCA_004023965.1 Spilogale gracilis
CCTGTGAGCAATCTGTGTACGGATATGAATAGCTTAGGGTTTATCCTCTTCTGGGACACCGGACCCAGTTCCTGACAACATTCGGGGAGCCTTAAGTAGGGGCGCCTGGGAGGGGCTCGGTCGGTGAAGCATCTGCCTTCAGCTCAGGTCATGACCCAGGGTCCCGGGATCAAGCCCCACAACAGGCTCCCTGCATAGTGGGGACTCTGCTTCTCCCTGACCCTCTCCCTCTGCCGCCCCCCCCCCCGCCCCCTGGGGCCGTGTCCCCCCCCCCCCTCTCTAATAAAAATCTTTAAATAACTAAATGTTGAGCGAGGGCCTCTGAGGGAAGCAGGAGGGGAGGGTAACCTGGGTCAGGAGTACATCTGGACATCCGCCGTGCCAGAACCCCATCTCGGGGCAGCCCACATCAAGTGGCCTTCGGGCCACTTGTCTCACAGTGCCCACATCAGCTTCCTTGTACCTCAACCCACTTTCAACCGGAGAAACTGAGGTTTAGAGAAGTTGGGTAGATTGTGGATTGGAATTTGGGGACCGTGGTCTGCCAGGAGTCAAAGCCTGTGCTCTTCCCTCCACGTCCTGTTAGCCCCTGTACCCCACAGGTGCCAGGGAACTTTTTCGATCTCTTCAGGGAGCATTTAGTTAAGGTGGAGGTGCAGAGGGGCTGTGTTCTGCAGTAATGACCGCAGGCGGTGTCATGAGGGGCCAGGGATGCAAAGGAGAGCTCTCCCTGCCAGGGCTTCCTGCTCAAGGCCACAGGGACAGTGGGCGGTGGCCTGCACCGAGGGGCTGGGGGAGGGGTGGTACAAAGGACTCAGGCGCTCAAAATGGGATAATTGAATGCATATGGCCTGCCTGGGAATCCTAAATAAAGATGCTCCGTCATGCTAATGCCAAGGCCAGCATAACATAGCCCATGGGCCTCCTGCCTTTCAGTATTCAGAGGGACTTATAAAATAGCAACAACATCAACAGGAGTGCCTTTAAAGCCCCACAGGAAATGCCCACCTCCTCCCCAAAGCAGAAAGTCAAGCAGGCCTTGGATACAATCACACCCCCATGATGAAGGCTGGCTGGGCTGAAGGTAAAAAAAATTCCCCCTATTAAGCCAATCCCTTCGGCAGCCTGACGAAATTTAAAATGGATCCCCTTACCCCCACTTGCCCTGAAAAAGAGGCCTGTTTCCATTTCAGAACATACTTTAAAAGGTAGAAAATGGCTTCTGGTAACATTTAGCTTTGATTTCTCCAGGTTGTGAAGTTAAGGAAGCGGAAAGCTGGTTTTATGTTAAAGCAAAGATCTAAGACCTCGAATTACAAGCCCATTTACTGCAGTGATCCTCTGCCTCTACGTGGTTGTCTTAAAAGTTATAAAGGTGCAATTATATCCAGGTGGCTAATGACCTTTCTGAATTCAGGATTCCAGCGGTCACATGAAACCGAAGGCAGGGCTGCAGGGCCGTAAGGCACACAGGCCAAATCTGGAAACATCGAGAACTCGGCAGCCAATCACTGGCCCTAACTGGCCCTGGCGAGACCTCGGCATCCGTCCTCTCCGCCAGCCATCACAAGGGCAGCTGGCTGTGCCAGGACGGTGCTCTTTAGGGCAGAACATTCTTCTTATTATTCCCTACCTTCTAACTGCTGTGTTATTTCAAAATGGAAGGGACCTGGCGCATCCTGTGTGGGACTGGGCCAGCCCCCGAGGGCCCAGGGCTGGAGCCCGACTCCCATTCCCAGCCATGCAGCCTCAAGCAAGTCCCTTCACTGCTGGAATCTGGCCGCTTAGTGGGTCAAATAAAGTGGCAACACCTCTTTTCTCGGGGGCTTTTCGAGGGGTGAAACTGGGTTCCTGGTGTGGGACTAATAAACAATTTTTTTTTGGAATCTGGTTACCTTTTCCAGAAAATCAGAACAAAGAAGCATCGACAGGACAGCAGAAAGCCTTTACCCTACTTGAAAAATGCACAAGCCTGTTGCCTGTCCGGGGCAGTGAGGGTTATGCCCATACCTGTAGGCTGTGATTTCAAGAATGCTTGGAAAATCCCGTCACCTCAAAACCAGCTCCACCCACATCTGAAATGGAACCATGAAAGAGTCGTTCCTTCCGAGGAAAGCTCTGATTTCTACGAAAAAGCGAGTTCCTCCGGAACACGTACCAGTCATCTTACAGTGGACAATTTTTCATCATTTTCTGGAAACAAAGAGAAAAATGTCCATGACCGGCAACCTTGGACCGAAGGAGGAAGGTAGGGGGTAAGCCCTCAGGGGGAGGGACGCACAGCTGGGAGGCTGGAGAAATTTATGAGCATGCATGTACATTTCCACACACAAAGACAGTGATACACTCTCCTGGGGTTGCAGACTGTGCCGAGCAGCATCTGTGGGTAACACTTGCATTAATTATATTCCAAAATATTTAGGATTTCAGCCACAATATTCCTTCCTCAAAGTCCCCAGAGCTTTGGAAGATTTAAATATTTTGTCTAGGAGATTATCGGGGCTCTAGACAAGATCAACCAGACTCAAGAGACCAGAAGGGAAATAAAACACTGGTTCACAAAATTCTGTTCCTTGCTGAATGCCATGTGCTCCTCTGTCTCCCAACCCTCACTGAGCATCTGTGAAAATTAGATGCAGGAGAGAAATGAGATTGGGGACTATCGCTGCCCCTATCGTGGAAATTAAAAATAAATAAGCCAATAAAGGAACAGCCTGGTGGGATCAATGGGGCCATATATTCCTTGCAGGGGTTAAGAACAGCCTGCACACCTCTCCGCATCCCGTAGCACACATCAAGTGTGGGTGCGTGCTAAGCTGCTGTCGATTTATTACTGGTAGATTATAAACCGTATGAGGGCAGAGATCGGATTGGTTTGGTTGACTATCAAAAATCCCTTACACAAATGATTGACCTATATCTGCCTTCAATAAATATTTGCGGGCTGCATAGCTGATGGCTGGCTAGCTGGATGGATGGATGGATAGCTAGATGGATGGCTGGATGGACGGATGGCTGGATGGACAGATGGACAGCTGGATGGATGGATAGATGGCTGTATGGCAGGATGGATGGATGGATCGATGTGTGGATGGCTGGGTGGATAGATGGACAGATGGACAGATGGATAGATGGCTGTATGGCTGGCTGGAAGGATGAATGGATGGATGGATGGATGGATGGATGGATGGGAGGATGGGAGGATGGAAGGATGGAAGGATGGATGGATGGATGGATGGATGGCTAGATGGAAGGAAGGAAAGAAGGAAGGAAGGAAGGAAGGAAGGAAGGAAGGAAGGAAGGAAGGAAGGAAGGAAGGTTGGTTGGCTAGACAGATGGACAGGTGAATGGATAGACAGATGGATGGACGATGGGATGGATAGATGGATGGATGTGTGGCTGGCTGGCTAGACAGATGGACAGCTGAATGGATGGACAGATAGGTGGATGGATGGATGGATGGATTGTGGATGGCTGGATGGACAGATGGACAGCTCGATGGATGGATGGATGGATGGATGGATTGCAGATGGCTGGATGGACAGATGGACAGCTGGATGGGTGGACAGATGGCTGGATGGCTGGCTGGATGGCTGGCTGGATGGCTGGTTGGATGGCTGGCTGGATAGGTGGATGGGTGGATGGGTGGATGGATGGGTGGATGGGTGGATGGGTGGATGGGTGGGTGGATGGGTGGATGGGTGGATGGATGGGTGGATGGGTGGATGGGTGGATGGGTGGATGGGTGGATGGGTGGATGGGTGGATGGGTGGATGGGTGGGTGGATGGATGGGTGGATGGATGGATGGATGGACAGCTGGATGGATGGACAGATGGACAGCTGGATGGATGGACAGACAGATGGCTGGATGGATGGATGGTGGACAGATGGATGGACAGGCGGACAGATGGATAGATGGGCAGACAGATGGATGGACAGATGGATAAATGAGAGATGCATGGACCAGATCATTTAAATCTGGAAATAAAGAAGCAGCCCAATTTCTCCCCCTTTAGCTACCCCCTACCACCCAACTTCTCCCTCTGAGCCCCAACAGACCAATGAAGGAATGCAGGAAAGAGGAAGGGAGTGAGGGCAGCAGGTATATGCGTGCCTGTGGAGGCTGGAGTGGCAATGGTCCATTACAGACACCAACACTTTGGCCTCTTTGATCATAGGGACCTTGCACCCTACCAGGTCCAAGTAGAAAAACATTCAGATTTGCTTCCAACAGGAATTGGAAGTAATAAAAGTTGAAGGGTAAAGGGTTTTCTAGGCAGTGTGTCAGGAATAAGAGGACCTGTGTCTTCGCCTCTGCTCTGACTGGCATGGCGACCTGGAAAAGGCGATCATCCTTCGGGGCCTTGGCTGCCTCATCTCTAAGGTAGATGAAGTGACCCAGATGTCCCTGGCCCCACGTGCTCCATCACTGCTCAGGACTCCAGGCTTGGCTGATGCGTCCTCCCTTCCCACTCCCCACCTGCCACACAGACCTCCTTCCCATCGCTGTTGCTCGCCATGCCTCCTTGACATCCCAGTCTACATTAGGATGCCTTGGCATACCCTCCCGCAGCATCCTTCGCCTTTGTGCCCCCTCAACTGCAAATAATAACGAACACTTACTGAGCATTTACCAAATAAATGGATGGATGGATGGATGGACAACTGGATGGATGGATGGATGGATGGATGGATGGATGGATGGATGGACGGACGGATGGACACATGGACAGCTGGATGGATGGACAGGGTGTTCTCTAATCATTTGACAAGTACTATATGTTTATATTCCTATGGTAACTTTTGAGGTCAGTATCTTTCATTCCCATTTTACAGGTAAGAAAACTGTGGTCCAGAGACAAAAGTAGCTTATCTAAGGGAACACTACTTAGTAAGTGCCTGGTATGGGGTCTGGACTCAGCTGTCTGCCTCCAGAGACCGCACTGACTCCACTATCTTGACTTGAAACTTCCACAAGTCTGGCAGACTGGGTCTGTCTTACTTGCCACTATCTGTTGCACTTGGCATGGTGCCAGAGTGTGGCAACCTGGAGTAAGCTACTCCATGAAGATCTACTGGAAGAAGCAAGGAAAGAGGGGAGGGACAGGGAAAAAAATCACAAAGCAGGATTGCTAGCTTCACTTTCCCCCAAGTAGCTGGACGAAGGACCTCTCCTTGAGAGCTCGCTAGCTGAGGCGAGAAACCACGGGGAAATGCTCAAATGGAAAACTAAAACACACCTGTGACACTCAGATCTGTATAGACATGCAAATAACTCTGAAGCCATCAGAAGAATTGGATTGTTGTCTGTACTGTGAACATCATGTACTTTACTTTTGGGAATTAAAACAGCAAACTGTCCCAATATATCACACTGAATTTATAAAAAATCCATCCCAGGGTTCTTTAACTCTAGGCTCTATTTCTGTAAAATGTGTATTGTTTACAGTGAGCATATATTAAGCTTATAGTTGTTGTTGTTTTTTTTAAAGACTGTATTTATTTGAGAGATAGACAGAGAGGACACGAGCAGGGGCAGAGGCAGGAGAAGCAGAAACCCCGCTGACCAAGAAGCTCGATATGGGACTCGATCCCAGGACCCAGGGATGATGACCTGAGCTGAACGCAGACGCTTCACTGACTGAGCCACCCAGATACCGCTTAGGTTTATAAATTTTTAAAATCAAGCACTGAAAAATCCTCAAAAACACATATGTCCTCTCCCTTGCTTGTCCCTGCTTCTCTGGTCTTCCCAGTGACTAGCTACACAGCCACCATCACCGGCCATAAGCAGCTTATGTGTGTACCTCTTACAGAACAAGGTTATTATAATTATATTGAGCTAAAATGAAAGATCGGCCTTCACTTTTCAACGTGTTCTCCTCTGAAAAAGTAATATCCTGGAGAGTGGACCCCGCCCTCCTCAGGTCTTCCTGGCTGATGGATACTCTTCAAGGCTACATGCTGGAATGATAATAAATAGGTTTAAACTATGCCACACACCAGTTCATTAAAAATAATAAATGTTCTCCTAGAAGGCCCACAGTTTATAAGAGGATTACAGGCGGAGAAGCAAGAAGGCAGGCAGAGCTTCCTCCTTATTTCTCAGGCCTGCAGTATCTCAAGTATTTAAGCCTGTTATTCATTCAACAAATACTTATTATGGGCCTGCGATGGACAAGAAATTAGTCAAGAGCTGCAGAGGCTTCAAATAGGAATAAGATATAATCCCAACCCTTTAAGAGTCTCAAAGCACTTGCCAGAACCTTTAAAACAGAACACAATCAACTAGAAGTGGGGCTTTGTATCTTAAAAAAAGTATTTATCCACCAAATACTATTCTACTATGTTCTATTCTGTTTCTCTCAAACAGTTTACCATCCAGGAGGGGAAAGGAAGATCGAATATAAATAACTATAGCCCATGGTAGGCTCTGATAAAAGAGGTAATAGGACTGCAGCCAAAGGAAGGTGGGCTCAGCCATTCTTGAAGGGTGGCATTGGGAAAAACTCAGATGGAGGTGTAGGATTTTGATGGGTAGAATGGGCCAAGGGGAATACTCAAAGCAAAGGAAGCAGCAGTAAAAGGAAATATAAGGAAGGGCCCAAGGTCCGTTCAACTACGGACTGTCTGGCTGGCTGGAACTGTGGCTTACAAAGCCTCACTGGGCACCTGTTAGAAATGTAAAACCTACTCTGGGGGTGGGGCCCAGAAATCCATGTTTTAACAAGTCTTCCAAGTAACTCCAGAACACTGGCCTGGAGCACAGGACACATCCAGGGGACCAGCCTTGGAAAGGTGGGTAGGAGACCTGTGGGCCTAAGGAATTTGCTTTAAGTTCGCTACTCGGCACAGAGCCAGTGAAGGTTTTTGAGCAGATCCATGATGTTACAAGAGCCATCCTTTAAAATGTACTTGAACCACACAGGGAATGTTGTATTCAGAGCCATTAGGAATGGAAAATAAAATTCAGGAAATCAGACAGGAGGCTGGGGTGCGGGCTAAGAGGCAGGCACTGACATCCTGACCCAGGGTGAGAATCGGCAGGATTCGGATTCGGCCACAAAGTAGCTGCTGGGGAGGAGACAAAAGACCGCTATATTTTAAACCTCCCCTACCAGGAGAACAGTGGCACTGGTGAGTAGAGTCTCACCATAGGGACAGCATGTAACCACTGTGTTGTATCTATAACCATGACACAGAAGGTCCTAATGCCTGACAGAAGAACACCAGAAGGATCCTTTTTCCACAGAAGGGCAGCCTGAGGACCTACCAGATCACTTCAGTCCCAGGCAGTCTTCAGTGCCTTGCTGCCCATGAAGGAGCAGAACAAGTGAACAACTCTCCTCCAGGGTGCCTCGTGCACCAAATTTTAGGAGACCTCCTTCCCTTGGCATTCAAGAGGAGCCCTTGGGGCCAAGAAGACCTGCCTGGGAAGATCAGAGGCAAGAACTTCACATGAGTGGAAATGCAAACACTTGACCCCGATAAAATCACAGGTTCATGTTTGCGATCCGCTTCCCCAAGGATGTCAAGCAATGCACAGCTTAGAGGGTGCAGCCCACCCAGCACACTTCACTCCAGCAGGTGTGGACAAGGTGGCTCACCAGCCCTGCATCCCTGCATACCTGCTATTTAAACGATGGAGAAACAGTGGCAGATCAAAACAGCAATGCTATTCCCACCTCAGAAAGAAGGAGGCTCCCCCAAACCAGGTGCCAAACAAGCAGCAGGAAAACATGAGCATAACTGAGGAGACTGCTCACATGAGTAAAAGTAACACATGATCCTAGATTACCTGCCGGGCCACAGGTGGAGAAACGAAACCCAAGGTGGAAGGTATGCAAATACAGCGAGACAGGAACACACAGGTGGCTTTTTAAAGACTGATTTATTTTGGGGGAGAGGGGCAGAGAATATCATGCAGGCTCCATGCCCAGTGTGGAGCCCAACACAGGGCTCGATGTCACAGTCCTGAGATCATGACCTGAGCCAGACAGCTAGAGTTGGACACCTAACCAACTGAGCCACCCAGGCACCCCACACAGGTGGCTTTTGAAAGGCAGTCTGCAAAGAAATCTCCCTGGGTCACTCTGGTTCCTGCACAAAATCCTAGCAGAACCCATGGAAATGAGCAATTCCAAGTAGCTGCCTTTTAAAATTTCCCCAGATGCTAAAAGCCTTGGAGCCCTCCATATAGTGTTTCAACTATATATAACCACAGTCCAACAGCTGTTAAATCTACAACCCTCTCCCAACACGCACACACCCGGAGTGAGGCGATTACTTGTCTTTCTACAATGGGCAGATTTTGGCTCTTCAAGAAAACACCAAAACTTGATGACAAGCATCTTAATTTTTCTGGCTATATGGGCACCCAGGCCAATGTTCTCTGACTGAGTAGTCAGTTTCAAAGGTGAAACACAAAATATGTTGTTGTTCCCCTCTCCTGAGTTCGCAGTGTTACTGTCTTACCACAGTCGCGGCAGCTCAGCTCAGAGATGGTCTCCCTTTCCAGAACTATCCCCAGCATCAGGCAATCTACGCAAAACAAGAGTCCAAGTCAACTCCATAACAAGGGGGGGATTTTAAAAATACACTCGCCACTATGAGGAGTCAGGCTTTCTCCAAAGCTCAATGAGGCTGGAAGAGGAAATCCAAACTTTCTGTGGAAGAAGCAGCCATATTTCTCTCCCTACGAAAATTAAATTACCCAGCATCCTATATGGAATGCTTTAACAACTGCATTAGTATTATTTAGGTATTCTCAAAAGTCCATGGACAGCTCATATGTGCTCATTTAAAAGCCAGAAGCAGTCTTCAGTATGCAGATGTTAACTCTAGCTCCACAAAGCTCAGTTCCTAGACTGATCAGTGGACATAATCAGGGCTCTGCTATAGACCTCTCCATGCCCCTGATTTGTAAGATGTTTCATCAGATGCCAGCCTCGGCCTGTCTGTGCCTGAGCTCATTCCCATAAAGTACATGTAAACTGTCAGTGAACGTAGCACAGTGGAGAGACTCCAGGGTCAGATCTCCCAGGTTTGAATAGGGGCAGGCAGATGGGGCAGAGGGAGAGGAAGAAGCAGACTCCCCGCCGAGCAGGGAGCCTGATACGGGGCTCAATCCCAGGACTCCAACATCATGACCCAAGCCAAAGGCAGACGCTTAACGACTGAGCTACCCAGGTACCCCAAGATTATATTATTTTAAAAAGCCAATCATACAGTTGATCACGTAGTAGGATATAAAGCTGGAAAACTGTGTGACTTCTCAGAGGATGGTTCATCCCAGAGACAAACCTTAAAAATGGGTACACGAGAATCAAGTTTGTGCAAAATGAACCAAAACTTTAAATTAAATTTTAAAGTGAAATGTGCCCATTATGACAAATCCAGAAAACAACTTACCGCGTGCAATTAGCAGCCACTCATGTTGCTCCATTAATACTTTTGCCAAAAGTCGGTTGCTTTTGTTTTTTCTGAGAAGTTTCTAATTGTCTAATGCTGCTCATGCAGTATCACATCCTCGTTTTCTGCTCACTTAGCTTCAGTTACACAAGCTTCACTCTGTGCCCTTGAAAACTTTTCACAAATTTCATTTAAATGACCACAGAGTATTTGATTGAATTGGTCATAATTCACTTAACTGTTTCTATAATGCTGAACATGTCGCTTCTTCTGAGTTCCTTATAATCAGAAATAATGTTTTCGGAAATATCTTTGCATAGTTGATCTTTGTAGCTATGATTATTCCCTCAGAGAGATTCTCAGAAGTCAAACTACTAGGTCAAAAGCAAAAAGTAAACTTGAGGCTCATCAAACTGCTCCTTAAAACAGGTGTTATCGAAGTGACCTGGGCCACCTGAAAGAATGTCACATTTTTAAAAAATTCTTTGTGGGGGCACCTGGGTGGCTCAGTCGGTTAAGCGACTGCCTTCGGCTCAGGTCATGATCCCAGAGACCCGGGATCGAGTCCCGCATTGGGCTCCCTCCTCGGCGGGAAGCCTGCTTCTCCTTCTCTCACTCCCCAAGCTTGTGTTCCCTCTCTGGCTGTGTTTCTCTATCAAATAAATAAAATCTTTAAAAAAAAAAATTTCTTTGCGAAGATGAATCAAAACTGGCATCCTGGTTGTTGCGATTTGCATGTGTTTGATTACTAATGGGGTTGAACCACTTCCCTTGGTTTTGTTTTTGTTTTTGTTTTCTTGGCCACTTGTGCTTCCCCTTTTGCAAAGTCTACATAAATTTTGTCCATTTATCTACTGAGATCTTGCCATTTACATTAACAATATGTATAAAGATATTATATATGGGGGCACCTGGGAGACTCAGTTGGTTAAGCAACTGCCTTCAGTTCAGGTCATGATCCTGGAGTCCCAGGATCGAGTTCTGCATTGGGCTCCCAGCTCCATGGGGAGTCTGCTTCTCCCTCTGACCTTCTCCCCTTTCATGCGCGCGCGCGCGCGCGTTCTCTCTCTCTCTCTCTCTCTCTCTCACTCACTCTCAAACAAGTAAATAAAATTTTTAAAAAAAGATATTATATATGAAGTATGGTAACACCATGCTCTTATTTTTTACATCCTCTATACACTGGTTTTGTTTACCCAGTGTGTATCATATCCGTCCCTATATTCTCTTGTGACACCTTCCATTCTCTTTTTGTCTCTCTCTCTTTCACTTATTGAGACATATTTGACCTATATAGAACATAGTGGAGCCTTTCATTCCTTCCAGCTTAGAATCTTCTCTATCCACTGATTAACCACCTATATTTTTCTATATTTTAGGGGTTTGTTTTCTTACATTTAATTCTATTACTTATTTAAAATTTATTTCAGTAGACAGTATTTTAATTACATCTTGAGGACAAGAATGCTCACAATTTAATGGAATCCAGAAATAATTATTACGGTAATTAAGTTCACTGTTACTTTGTCAAGTTAATTAACAGCGTTTGCAGAAGGACAAATATTGTAAGAGCTCACGGAAATGAGGTACCTACAAGAGAGAAACTCACAGAAAATTGTGACTTAGGTCTGACTAGTTGTAATGAGAAGACATGCCCAACCCATCAAAAAAGGTGCCCAATAGGGCGCCTGGGTGGCTCAGTTGGTTAAGCGACTGCCTTCGGCTCAGGTCATGATCCCGGAGACCCGGGATCGAGTCCCACATCGGGCTCCCTGCTCGGCAGGAAGCCTGCTTCTCCCTCTCTCACTCCCCCTGCTTGTGTTCCCTCTCTGGCTGTGTTTCTCTCTGTCAAATAAATAAAATCTTT